>CAKNWT010135767.1:0-10492 GCA_932066315.1 Andricus coriarius
TAGGATAAATGACACATTGTAAGATTTTAATTAGAATCTACTTTATTTTATATAATGCACTATTTATTAGAGAGTAGTATTAATTTTGAATTCATTACATTTTGGAACCAGAATTGTTGAAAAGGATGCTAAATAGTACCAAATGAATGAAAACAACTGAATATATCCATGTTGAATTACCCATAATTTTAATTTAAAATTTAGGACGGCAGGGATTTCAAGAATTGCGAATCTCTGTTTCACTAAAATCTCAGGAGCCACGCGTCTGGAACGTCTCCCAACGTGTGTGAAACAGCCTAATAGGTGAGATTCAGAGAGCCCCGAAGCGTTCTGAACAGGTTATTCCAGGCCTTAATTCGAAAGCCGAAACTATAATCGGAAATGTCGACGGGTAAATAAGGAGGCGTTCGACCCATCATGACGTAAGACCGTAACAGGTTGCACTTCCGCTTTGATGAGCCTTCAAATTTACATCAACAATCTGAAATCTGGCCATTTCAAAAAGCTATTTAAAATATGTAATTACGATAATCTGATTCCTATTTTATCTCTTTCAATAAAAATATAACTGAAAAATACTACTTTCGCAAAACTGCATTACAAGTATACCTTTTTGTCCACTAATGATCAAATGATTACAAGACCAGTGAATCTACAATCTCCATCTCAAGATTATGCTTAATTCCACGTATCCCGTTAAGAAACAGTCAAGCGAATTGTCTTTTCAAGCAATCCTGCATTTTTCCTGGTATAAAATTCCAGATGAATAATTCCATTCCATTAATAGGCTACCAAGGCTTTGCAATGGAACGGAATTTGCATCTTGCCAATTACTCCAACTTGAGCAATATATTTTATTTTGCCTTCGGGAATTATTGACATTATTGACTTACAAATCGTAAGTCAACAACTATTTTCGTCAAATGCGGGCTTTCCTTCAATTTCGAATCTAAACGTTCCAATTTCTGTGACATATGAAATAAGCTAAAATAAGATCGATCATTGATTCGCAAGTTCAACGTCTTTCTTTCCGGACCCAAATGTCGAAGCCAACATTTATATCGTTTCCGGTCGCCTCTTTATACACCGGCCTTTATCTTTAGTCGAGCGAGCCAAGCCTTGGTTTTTCGAGTGACGTGTGCATGTCACGATTACAAGCCGATAAAGGAATCACCTTTCCCGCGAAGCAAAAACCGAACAACTCAAGAAACGTAACAAGCGAGAAATGTATCTTTCCTTATTACTTTAAATTTATCTCCTATTGTATTAAATTTACGCCTTTTTTCTCGAATTACTTCTAAAAGTAATAAAATAAGACAGTAAGAATAACAGTTACTAAATAAGGAATAGATTACCACAAATCTAAATTTTTCCTCGTAATTAGGTCCCATTAAATTTGTGCACAAAACATTTTCTTTTAGGTCTAAAAGTTGCAATCCCGTAATATCAACCACAGTATCATAAAGCAAACCAGGAAACATCGAGACAGTGGAAGTCGCATTGCGCGGAAGAAGTACATCGGGTTTTTTTTTGGTTCGAAATTTAAAGATCATTGATCACGAACCGAGTGGCAACATCGTCGTTGGCGTACTTTCACGAATTGAAACGCTATCTAATTTTCCGCACGCGAGTCATCCGACGGCGCTCGAACCACCTTCTATCTTCCCTCTCTATCGATGCTTGTCAAGGTATTTAACGATTGATTTATTATTTAATCATGCGGTATTTTGTTGCATCAAGAGATCGAAATCAAACTGTTACGCTCGAGACAGCAATCGCAGAAAATAATTTTTTCCTGCTCCCTTGTACCATTTTCTAAACTTAATCGAGACCATTCTAGAAAATACCAAGAACAATCGGAAAAATGCATTATTGAAGGGAATTTTCGTGACGAATAGTAATTTTCATTTAAGGATGATGAGTAGTCGGAATCACCATAGATAGAAAATGTACTTTATGCAGAAGAAAGTTCCGTAAAATTGACAGGACATTCAGTTAAATCATCTTATTTCGCCTCAATTTCAGTAAAATCTAAGGGTTAGTGGAAAAATCCGAATGAAGTAGATATTAAGCTGAACGTCCTGTAAATGTTATGAATCATTTTGCGTGTTATATTAATATCGATAGGTAATATGCGCATTTTAAACCCTTATCGTATGCCAGATTGCTTATCGTCGAGGGTAAATTAAAAATCGACGCCATCTGTCTCACCTAGTTAGCATGTTCTTCTTATCACAATATTCATAAACAATTTATCTGACATTATCGCGCTAATAAGAGAGCGCTTTCAAAAGTATAAATGGATTTGGCTCCAGGTAAGTAATCTCGACGGGATAAATAATGATTATTAGTTTACCACATAAGCAGGTGATTACTTTTATTATTTTCTTCTGTAGTAGTGTCACATGTTCCGATATCACGTGTTAGGCTCAAATGCTGACACACGTGTCTCGGACCATCACGCAACGTAAATGACGGTGTAAATATCTCTAAAGACCTGCAAAGTGTCTATAAGCGTCTCATAACTAAACTATCCTCCTTTATCAATTGATAATATCGACACGACTAAATCCAGAAATAACTAAAATTGTAGACGACAAATATTAAAAGAACTACAAGCGGAGATAAAAAATCAAGTTTCTTTAACCAATTGTATGAGTCATGTAAAATAAATATACATAAGTCACATGAAACCTTCGGAATAATTTCCATTGCTGCATTTGCTTTCCATATCGATATCGAACCTCTAGTGATAATACCGCTTATCAGATAGACCAATCAAGAACGAAACATTCTAATAAATACGAAGCTTCGGTCTTCATAAATTGATAGACTTTGTTGCAAATCCAATTTTAATCATTTCTTGTAAACAGTATATTTTTACCCTGATTTAATTTCGATAAATAAGTCGTGGTCAATATCAGTCAATTCTGGGTTTTCCGAGATCCTAACCGCGCCGGGGGATATTACTGATAAAGTTTTAGGAAGATTAAGTAATTTGGATGATAGTATTAACCAAAATTAGTTAGATGATAAGAACAAAAACCCCATCTCTATAAAATCTCTTATAACGCTTTTATGACTTAATAGTTTGAAATTTGAATAAAATTCTTAGAAAGGTTCTAATTAGATGATTGAGATTTATGCAGATGCTTTTTTTTCGAGCCTCATTTAAATCAATTTTATGCTTGTCGGCGTGCATCAAAGAGAGTGAGTTAAGATCACAGAATAGTGTGTAATTGACTAACAATGGATGACGAATTGTACTTTATCGTAAATTATCAGTGACACGTTTTGCATGGAACGTTGACTCACGTCCAACTTTTATGATAAAAGTAGCCACGCGTTAACTCTAATTGTGATGAAAATTATGCACCTGTTAGAGGATAACTTTTACATTTGATATAAATCTAAAAAATGGTGTACACCCTTTTCATTTAACAAGGGAAATCAAAAGAGACATTCATTTCAGACTGTATAAAATAAGAAGAAAATCCTGTTATCTTTTCTATTTGTCAGGTGGAACTTTAGTGTACTTATCAGTAGATATCGTATCAATATCAACATTTTTTTGTATCTAATAGAATTAGATCTTGAAATAATCGTAAAAAAAAAGATTTCTCAAGCTTGAATGAAAAATTGACAAATTATCTCTGCACCAGCGAACAATGACCCCTTGATTTAAAATTCATATCGTGTCCACTGTCCGCACGACACAAACTTAGGCTTTAAATCGTTTATCTACTACTCAGAATCGAAAGGCAGAGACGAACACCTCAGGTGGTAAGATAATTAATAAGACTAGCAAAATCTAAACTGATTAATAACCTAGAAGTCATTACACAGCTCATTTAACACTATTTAGGATTAGATCATTGATAACTAAACTGCTTGATAATGCCACAACATATATAATTAAAATAGAAGCCTGAAGAAAACGATAATTGACTTGAATGATCATTGATTTAAATGGTAATTGTTTTATATGGTAATTGATATCTACGGTAATTGAATTGTTGTGTTCTCTAGAATGTAGCATCCATATCACCAGTATCAGCTAATGATGCAAAACATTTTTAACATCAGCGAACTTGGCATAATTTGTAGCTTCAAGACTGTAATTTAAGACATAAGAAAGTTTGCAGAATCTTATAAATGAGAAAATATACATTCTTCCGCGAAAGAAGGGAGATTCAAATATCTTCGTTCCGAGAACGCTGGACGAAATGGGCGAGCTGGAATTTACCTTCCCTCCGTGAAACGTTTACGCAAAATCGTTGAGCGTGTACACGTAGATGCAACGTCGCACGCGAGATCCGCCCGAACAGGTGAGTTTGGGAACCTGGGGTGAATTCGATACAATGTAACCAGCACAATACAACAATGAGTCAGAATCGAATGCGCTCAGAAAGGACACGTGGGTGTTTAGCGCCTGGGGGATGCAGGAAAAACAGCTGACAGACCCTTCCCATATCTTATTTCCACCCTTCGTTATATATCCCACATAATATTCAAAATTTGTGAAAAACTACCACCGGTTCTGAGCTTTGAATACGTTGACGAAAATGTATTTTTTTGGATAAAAGGTTGCCCAGCGTCCAAAATAGACGAAAAGGGATGCTGCATACTGTTTTGCTTTTGTTAGGAGATTGTTTCGGGATTGTGTCACTTGGCGAGATTTGATGCAATATTTGTGCAGCCAAAGAGATGACTAGTTACTTTTCTAAATTTTATGGACGAGTTAATTGAAGCTTTCAAGTGGACTACTCTTGGAAGAAAGAAGTTGAAGCAGTGTTGATAAAAAGAGTGATTTTTTGTTACTCTACGTCTGGAAAGGAGTATTTCTATCTTGTCAATCATCCATCTATTCGATGACAATATGAAATATTGGAGCAATCATCATTACTAATCATGCCCAAATTCAAAATAATCAATTGGTCCAATGCACATCAGCATATTGTCAACACCTTATCCAAGTATTTTGTCTTATCCAATTTAAAAATATAATGTGAAGAGGAAAAATAATATAACGTTCGACAAGAAACCAAAGATGCAAATCAGAGTAATTTGAAAAGATGTTCACCAGTCAGCATCAATTTCGCTCACCAATACACTTATCCCAAATACCCTAATCCAATTGCTTGCCTTATCCGATTCCAAATCCACAAAGTTTAGGCTATTCAAAATACTGATCACTCACCATTTTCGGCGCCACGAAGTGGTCCCGAGGGACTTCCTCCAGTAGAAACCCCTTCATCCTCGCTTCCACTTGAACTGCCTTCGCTAGGACTAAAACTCCTCCTGCTGCCACTCTTTACAATTTTCTGCCCGCTGCCCGTTCCATTGTTGTTATCTTGCATCCTGACCTGCAGCCTCTCATGAACAGTCCTCGTCCTCGACTGCAGTCTCTGCTGCTGCAAGGAACCGACAGAGAAATCGAGAGGCTGATCAATCTCCGAGGTCTGCTGCCTCTGACACAAAGATGCCGGCAAAGTTTGGGCTTGACTCGTCGCATGAACAACAGAAGGTACCTGTACCTGTTCTTGATGAACATTACTAGGTGGACTCCACCACTGATGACCACCCTGAATGGACCTCCAGGCCTCGATGGTATTATTATTCGTGGGACTGTTCTGCTTTTGTTTTTGGGGTTGTTGGTGTTGCTGAAGCTGGGATTGTTGTTGCTGCGCCATTGCCTCTACTAGGTTGTTGTTTTCGAGAAGATGCATGCTGGGTGTTTGTGTCATTGAAGTTGGCAATGCGAAGGGGGAGGTGCCCACCGTTGGCGGGCTGGACTCCTGGTGCTGGCGATGGGCGGAATGATGATGTTGATGATGTTGCGGGAGGTGCTGCTGAGAGCTCGACGGCACGATCACCGGAGGCGGAATTTGCCGGACGGTACGCGCGGCTTCCGCGACCCACCGGCGCACCGCCTCGCTGTCGAGGCCCGCCAGACCTGCGGACTTCGTCTTCGCCTGCACGCCTTGTATACCTGATAACCCTTTCTCGGGTATCAAGCCGGGCAGTGCGAGGACCCCGGTGCCCGCCACCGCGACCCTGGGACCTGAAACGCCCCCGAAAGCAGTCAACGCCGCGAGATCCAACGTGCTCGCTCTCTGGTAAATGACTCCTGAAGGAATCCTGGCAATTTAACTCTTCCCTTAATTTGTCCGGCTAGATCGATGCTGATCGTTCGTGACCGTTATTTCACTGATCCTCATGGAGATAAACCTCTTGCGGAGTCAGACTCTCGATAGACACGCCAAGTCATCCAAGAGAGAGAGTCAGTATCAGTTCCTGATCTCGAACCGTGATCCAACGACCTCCAGCATCCACTCTGGACATGAAAGAACCCGCCACTTGTTTCAAATCACTCGATGCACAATGTCACCCACAATGTCACGTCACGATTTGTTATTATCTACACGAGCCACCGGCATAATCACAACTGTCAGATACACAACTGTCAGATTGTCATCTGTCTCTAACACAAGATCACGTAAGAAACTTTGTTTGCACCTTGGTATCAACTTGACATCAACTGTCGTCAACTCTTAGCACCTAAACAAACACTAATCGGCAGTGCGAATTTTGGAACTGGTGGAATGGTAGCACTTGACAGCTAAACCGCGTGGTACCGGCACACTGGTTCCAGTTCTCCAATTATTTAATCCAGGACTTTAACTACTAAATCCAGGTCTCACTTGGATTATAGAAACGTGGGTGTAGCTCGTTGAACCTGGTGTCGGTCACTGAAGCCTCTCTCGGTTATTATCGCAATCGGCAGGATGAATCGAGCGCGAGCGCGAAAGAGCGGTTAGATGCTGTCGCGTGCATGTGTGCAGCTACACTAGGGTCTAAGCCGGCGGCGGCACACGGACGCCTCCGTCCGACCGTCCGGCGGCGTTGCGAGGTGGGGGAGTCGTTAGGCCGGAGCAGAGGGAAAAAAAAATCGAGAGTAGGTAGTCAGCGACCGCCTGGACTGCGAGCTGCTGGTGGGGACCTGGCTGCGTTGGAGGGGTGTTCCAGGACCAATCCCCGCCGCCCGCGACATTGCTGGTCACGCCTTCAGCGACTAGTTCCTACCGCGAATCACGCGCGCGCCTTTTTCCTCGTGGACCAGCGAGAGCAAGCCAGAGCTAGCAATTTGCATATCGCCGATAGCAGACTACTGGCCAATCACCAGTCATCCTCCTTCTCAACTTCTCCGCCCCGCGACAACGTATGCGACCTGCTAGCAATTAGTCCTCAGGTACCGACTTCATTTGCTGAATTCGAATGGAGGTCCTCTATGCTTCATTAAACGCCCCTTATAATTCTGCTGGTTAAGGATTTATTTATTAGGATTTAAAGATCAAGTGAACATATAGGTTTGAAGATGGAAATGCAGAAAGATGGAAGGTTATAAATGCCGAGAGGTTTTGGCGAGTGATTCAATTTTGTTAAAGATTTCTCCCCTCTTCCTTAATTGGGGTTCCTCAAATTGAAGACCAAGATTAAATTCTCGTGTGACAAGAGATGGATTGGTATCGATTTTGATGAACTCTGACACCCCGTCTTATAGGTTCATTAACCAACAAGTACCCCTTTTTACCTAATGGTTCTAATTGATTAATTTCAGCCCTTGGGGAACTAGATTTAGGACACAACAGTTGGATTGACAAAAGGGCTGAATACTGAGTTTGATGTGACATCGCTCCCCTTTAGCAGATGTTACACACCTTTTCCCCAAATCCAGAAGTACCCTTTAACCAGCTTCCCTGATAATTGCTCTTGGGCTGCAATTTCTCCAATTGATAATAAAATTTGTTTTCCACTCGGAACAACCATTTCTCTTTACACATATTCTTTCTGAGGTGCTAATGTTCTTTTATTTCAGTTCGAGAACTGTATCATAAACAAATTTCGAAAATGAAACTTCATTGATTTTTATAGAATATTGTTCCCTTCTCTCTAAATTATTTTATCTTTATGATAATTGAGGATGATAATTCCTAATGCAAATTTTCTTCCCTTCCTATTTGGGATATGGTATGTATAAATTGAAGAGTCCCCTTTTCAAAACATCATGAATTACATTTCCCTATATACAAAAGAATATTGATTTTGACGAATCATTTTGCATTTCTTTTTTCCAAGTTAAGAATTCCCAATTCTTATCATTCATCAATAATCACATAAGAAAAAGACATCGATTTTGAAAAACGCTTAATTCATTTTTTTCTAAATCTCCTGTCTTGTTAATTCGACATTCAGCTATATCAATATCCTTCGAATTTGTTATTATAAATCTCCAAATACACAAAAGAGATATTGTGAATTTTTTAATTCCTTCTTACTAATTTAGGATTTCCCTATCCCTGAACATAGTTATTGTATTTCTATCATTAACTAATAAAATGTTATATATTATAATAATGGTAACCCAATGTTACCTTTTATTTATGAGACAAAGGTAAAATCGCAATTTTCACTTTAAACGATTCAGTTGAAAATAATTGTAGTCTATTGTTATGATTAGCATACAAGGTGATGGCTTGAGATAAAACTTGAAATTTGTTAATCCGATGAGAATGGATTTGAGAATGAAGGATGCCACGTGGCGAATACAATGTTTGGCCACAAACGCCCTGCAGATTGTGTGAGATACAGTGTGTGTGGTTATTGCAAGGGGTTGGAGGAGGCATTAGTTAGAAAGAAGCCCGCGAGAGGCCTCTCAGATCGATCCACACACGTGTGAACTTATGCCACTTCAACCCCAACTACTACTGAAGTGGTCATCCGACGGCAGCCGATCCTTTAGCGCTAAGCTGATATTTTTCCCTAAATCGAAAGACATCGAGAGACTATCTCTTATTCATCCAATCCTACTCAGTACTCATCATCATCATCGTAAGTTTCTATCAACACAATGGTCATAATATTTATTACCAGATTAGAATTAGTTCTGATAAAAGTCTTTCAAAGATCACTAGCATCAAAAGATTTTTGGACATAGGTTTAATTACAAGCTTGATCGCTGATTAAGAACAGAAGTTCAAACCATGGTGTCCCTAATTTGAATCTAATGAACAGATCAGAATTAGAAGCCTATAACTTCACCCTTAAAATCCTGATGATCCGTCATAATGCCATGAGCCATAAAAAATTCTAATCTATCACGATGCTAAAATGCCTCAATTAATCTCAGGGAGAAAAAGGAGTAAAGATCCGCCATGACAGGTGCAAACCAATAATATTTCCATACAGCCATAGAAGGGTTCCACACCCCAGGGCGATTTGAATTCGACATGCGCAGTACTAGATATAAAAAAGGCGATTTAAAGCGTCTCTTATTGGTCGTGAAAGGGAGGCGCGCACACCCAACCACCATTCCCCGCTATCGCGAACCTTGCCGACCCTTCTTTTACCTCTGCTTATCGCTATAATATTTCCATATAGTGAAGAGCCCCCCTCTCATGTGATGGAGATTTAAATCCGGCATGCGCAGTGTTGGGGTAAAAAAAGGTGTTTTAAAGTGGCTCTTATTGGCCATAGAGCGACGCGGGCTTCTCCTCTTTACCTATCTCCCCTTTGGCTGTTCACTGCGTGCCTAACCTCGCGGCCTGGTACCGCTCACCCTTCTTTCTCTTCTTCTTATCGTGCTACCCTCCTCAGCATTCTCCCACCCTCTTTTTCTTCCTGCTTTTCGATCTGTGTCTCCGTCTTTCCTTCTCGTCCTTTCTTGAGCCCCACCACTTACCCCTCATCTCCCACGCTGGCTGAGAAATGAGAGTAGGGATCACCCCCCCTGACGCCCTTCCGCCACCCTTTCAGCGGAGAATGAGTGGTAAGAAGGGAGAATTCGCGAGAGAGAGGGAGAAAAACGGGCCGCGTATTGATTTTAATGACGCCCCCACCAACAACTCAGCATCGCGCGAATTCAAGAAAGAGGCGCGAACAATATTCTGCACGCTCTGATTCTTGGACAGGTTCGAATATGACTAGGTGGGGGGAAATGCATCTTCAGAGGTGCTGCTTTGTCGCGGCTGACGGTTTAGGAAATTGCTATTTTTAGGGCATGCTGTAAATGTTATATAAAGAATTCCTATTTACCTTAAAAAAAAAATTTTAAGGAAAGAAAAATCTATTTGACCTTAAAGAATGACCAGGGTTGCTGCAGGTCAGGAAGTTCCAGAAAGTCAGTGAAAGTCGGGGAATATAAAACTGGTCAGGTAATTTCCGGGGACATTTGACAGAGTCAGGGCATTTTCGATAAACTGAAGTTGAAGTTAATTTTATTACTTTGTTGAAAATTCAACAATTTTGTGGAAAAGTCATTCTTTTTGGTTTAAAGTTCGTCTTTTTGGGTAGAAAATTAATCTATTATAGTAGAAATTGCATCCTTCTTGATTACAAAGCATATCTGTTTGGTTGAAAATTAATCTTTTTTGGTAAAGGATTCAACTATTTTGTTGAAAATTCATTTTTTTTTATTGAATTCAACTGTTTT
>CAKNWT010135776.1:1153-14037 GCA_932066315.1 Andricus coriarius
CCGTTTAGCAAGTCAACTGGCCGAGCTCGAAGGCGAGGAACGCTATAATACTCGTTCAGAAACTGTAGGGTCAATTTACAATGATCGCAGTTCCACCGACCAAGCTTCGGCGGCGTGGCGTCTCTCATACGTAAGAAGCGCGGCGTGTCCGGTGGCTTCGAGGTGGAGGGGATGCATAGGTTGGAAAGAGAGGGCGAAGACTAATCTTAGCCACCTCGTTTACTCCTGTGTATTCCCTCCACCTCAAAGCCAGTGGGTACGCCGCGCTTCTTACGTATAAGCGACGCCACGCCGCCGAAGCTTGGTCGGTGGAACTGCACTCAATGAAGATAACGCTCGACACTGGATTCGTGCATCCAGCACGCTGGCATCCTACCCAGATGGAAGCGAAACGATACACTCTGTTCGCACTCATGGAGAAGCTCATTTGAATCCCGAGAATCAAATGAGGCAGAGTTCCAGGAATTCTCACGGTTTCCAATGAGCCATTAAGAACGTCGTTAGCAGCTATAAGAGCTGCGACTACACATGACATCAGTGAAGAATTAATTAATCGAGCTGTGGCCGTGAAGGGACTTCCAACATTCAGCGGGAATGTTCTCGAATGGCCCTGTTTCATGCGTGCTTGCCAGCAATCCAAAACGAAAGGTAAATTTCAGAAGAGGAAAACCTGATGCGTCTATTAAAGAATCTGTATCCTCGTTGATGATCACTGCTAAGAGCGCTAAAGAGATTATGGACATCTTGCAACTGCGCTTTGGAAATCCTGCAATAGTGGCTAACAGTATAGTTTAAGAAATAAAACAAAGCCCGCGATTAGAAGATGGAGGCTCCAACTTAATTAATTTTGCCACCAAAGTGAGAAACTTCGTGGCCGCTCTCGAGGCCGCAGGTCATATCGGATAACTGCATAGTCTCAATTTACTGGAAGAAGTCGTTGAAAATAATCACCCCGCTATGGTACATAGTTATAACAGATACGAAATCAAGTTAGAGTTGCTCTGCATATGTAAGCAAGTCCATTTTTAGACATTTTGATTTTTCGCAATAAAATAAACAAAGCGTTCTGCAGCACCTAATAAAATATTAATAAATTCTATAAAATAGTATATATTACCGAGAATACCATAACATTTTATTATGTATTGTCGTGCGGCCTCGGTTTGTTTTTTTTATCATCAAAAGTCAAAATGTCAAAATATAATAAAAATAAAAATATAATAAAAAATTTCAGATAGAGAGCGAAATGGATCACGAGGCTGGTAGTCGCGTGGAAAATTCAAAGAATTCATTGAATTCGCGGAATTTACTGAATTCATGGAATTCACGAAATTCATGGAATTCACAAAATTCATAGAATTTAAGAAATTCATGGAATTCAGGGAATGCACGCTATTCATAACAAATTCAAGGAATTTAAGAATTCATGGAATTTAAGGAATTCACGGGATTCACGATATTCATGGAATTCATTGAATTCCTTCATAACACGCGCATCGAAAGTTCGACTTTTGCTGCCCCTTGGACTAAGCGAAAGTGGCCGATTCCTGCCGAGTATCAGCTGGCGGGGCAAAATGAATACATGGCACGACTGAATGAAAGGGATGGATTATACGCGCGCATGTCTCACGTGTCATCCAGCTCCACAGTTATCGTTTAGTTGAAATCGAGTGTCCCGCCGAAATCGTTCCTAGCTATGTAATATACTATATGGACTCAACTAAACTGGATACTATGTGAAAAAGGATTAATTGCTGATTTAAATTATCAAAAGTCATTCTCGCAAACATAATTCGTTCTACGCTGCCCGAAATTCAGTGAACCTAGACACGGCCAGAAATCCAATTATTTTTAATTGAAAGTGTTTGAATTTAAAAAAATTTTATTGAAAAACTCAAAATTGAAAATCGACTTTATCCAAAAAGGGGACAATAAATGATTAAAGTTTCTTTTTAAGCTGGAATTAGGACTTCATTACACAAAAAATGGAGAGCTGATTCGTGTTCAGCGTAAACAAATACTTCGGAAATGGTATGTTGTATTCAGTGAGGACATACGCCTTTTTTGTTGACCAGTGCTATTAATTAAACTGAAATAAATTTTAAATATTTAATTTTATGATAAATAGTCAAGTTAATTCATTTAATATTTTGACATTACAAACAAAATTTCTTTCTGTAATCCAATAAGTAATTTATTTGAATCTGGTTTCTTAGCAACAAGAAAATTTTCTTTGAATATTTTTACTACTTATAATTTCAAACAGTTACGAAAACGTAGTTGTTTAGAAAAACTGTTTGATAGTAATTAAATTAATAAACAATGATATTTAATTCGTTACCCAGAAGAGTAACTATGCAACATAAATATATATTTTATTAAACTAAATAAATATCCACTTTATTTTATCTGATTCTTAAAAACAATAAACCTATATATTAAAGCGAAGACGTTTGTGTTTCATTAGAAAAGTCTATTTTTGATTATCTATTTTTTCTATTTCTTTGGAATAGTAATACCCTTGTTTAAAATATTTAATTTTATCCATTGCTATTAATTTTTGTGTGAGATAGTTAGAAAACTAATTTATATCAATTAACTTGGGACAAAAATGTGTTTCTTAAATATTCATCTACAGATATTCTGTTAAAAGAACTTTTTATCTCTTTTTATGATACGTATAGGTTTGTTGAGTAAAAAGATCTATTTCTTTGGACTTATTTAATATACTATTTCATTGACCAAACGATTTAATTTTGAAAATTCATTCGAATAAACACGATTTATTCTGTAGTAAACGAGGGTGGATTAGATCCGCGAATACTAATGAGATATATGCGATGAACGGAGAATAATTAAACTGATGCAATATTTAAAAAAGCCCTTATATGAACCCACTACATCGTAATAAAATATAAGGTACCATTTTTTAAAGAGGTTATCATAACATGATTTTTATATCTTGTCGGATCACTGAACTGAAAGCAAATGGGTGCCTGGGAAAGTCAGTAAACAACGCATTGAACCTGGACTAGTTATCGGTATCAATTTCGGAACACAATGTAAAGAATGAAAAAAAATGGTCACAAGACTAAATGGACAATTATATCAGCAATCCATTTTTTTCAAAGACACTTTTATCTTTATTTATTCGAACCCGCATACTGCTACTAAAATGACATTGTACTAATTATGAAAAATGTGTGCAGTATAATTTACACAAAAAATTTATATTTTAAAACTACACTTTTTCGGTATATAATGTCGTCAACAATTTCACCAATTTTGGATTTAAACACTAATAATTATGTTAGTATAAAAAAAAAACGTCTTGTAATCCCATGTCATTTCCATCCCTGAACATAACATTCTATAAAGTCGTAAACCTTGCATATTCCACGCTCTTTGTTTGAGAATGTCTCATAAAGATAACATTCCACGCACAATTCAAGATTGAACGAGGAATGTTGCTTGCATCGAGTTTTGAAAGGCCCATAGTGAATCAGGTTACATGATTCTGCATTCTAGAGATTCTCGAATTTCATAAAAACCCTCCTAATCCGAGATACTTTACTCCAAGTTTCAAGTTCGGAAGTTATTTCTACTTTCCTTTCAAACTTAAATATCCCTTATCTAAAGCCTACAAACCCTAAAATTGTCTTCAAGTGCGAGTGTAATGTTACATATACATGAAGGGTTACTTTAATGTTACTTTTTTTAAATAAAACTTTCTTAGTTTTTTTAGAAGAGGATATCGCTGTGAAGTACTATACATATAAGTCTATTCACTATGGGTGTAATTATTTGTGCTTCTTTCACGAGCCCTTTAGTTCCTCCTAGGTATCAAATTAATTTTCTTCCGCATAGAGGGAGGATTCTCTGTAACAAAAGAAAAATATTGAGACTTTCAATATTTTTCAAGCTTATGTTTCTGTCTTACCGAATATCCTATCTTCAGATAATTAGAAAGCTCATCAACATGTCAATCGATGTGTTCTGTTCCAATGAACAATTTTTAACTCACGGTAGTGTTATAATCTTGATTTAAAAAAACTTTTCTCAGCATAAACAACGTGAGCATTTTTTTTTAAACTTTCTAAGTCTCAATTAACTGATCAAGAATGACAATCGAAAGTTCGTCAATAGGTTAATCCACGCGTCTGGAAGACGCGACCAATTATGTCAAATATATAGCTATTATATTTCCAATATCAAAAAAATCCTCTCATAAACAAGGTTAATAATTTTGTTACATAATTATTAAGCGATATTTTTAGGTAATGGTAGCTCATGCAAGATTCTTCAATATGGCAATCGATGCTTCTCGAAGACACGACCAAATATATCATATACAGAACTCTAGTATTTCCAATGTTAAAAAGGTTTTCCTCGTATCAACAAGATAAACAATATATTTGTTTTGCATTGATATACATCGGTATTGCTAGATTATAAGAGAGCATGGAAGGTTCGTCATTAGGTCACTTGACGTATCTCGATGACGCGAACAAACATGTCATATACTGTACTGCAGTATTATTTATATTAACAAAGTTTTTCTCATAATATACAGAATAAACTTTTGTTTTTAACATCATAAACCGGTAATGGTGGGTCATAAAAGATTCGACAATAGGTTGATCGATGCGTCTTGAAGACGCCAGCAAATACACTACATATAGTGTATGTATATATACAGAATAAACTATTTTTTCTACTTCATAAACCGGTAATGGTGGGTCATAAAAGGTTCAACAATAGGTTGATTAAAGTGTCTCGAAGACGCAAAAAAATACACTACATATATTATTATTGTGTTTTGAATATAAAACAAGTTTTTTCACGTAAACAGAATAAACAATTTTTTTGTAACTTCATAAATCGTTAATGGTAGAGCATAAAAGTTTAAACGAAAAGTCCATCGATGCGCCTGAAAGACGCGAATAAATACATTAGATATCGTATTGTATATTGAATATCAAAAAAGTTTGTCTCATATAAACAAGGTATTTTGTTGCTGTTGATGAAATTTCTAAATGCATTCACACACACACGCATATGGACATAAAAAAAGTATTTTCGAGCTCCTGGGGTCGAATTATATCGAAATGTGTTGAAAAAGTAGATTTGAAAATTAAGGTCATCACGAACCTCCCTCTAGGAGTGCCTATGCGGAAGCAAAAATCAACCAAATTAACTATTTTCAAACCATTGGAATTCAAGTAAATTCATCAGAATCGAAGTATATTCAAATTGAATTCTACCTCAAATCTTAATTTTTACTCGATTACGAATATATTCAATTAAAAAATTGTAGGTACACCCGAATTTAACCTAAACTCATTTCAGCCAAATTCTAATTGAATTTAAGAAAAATCAGAGGATTTCATCAGAATTCAAGAGATATTGAATAGCATTAAAAGTTTATTTAACTAAGTTCACAGCAAGGGTTAACTGCTACTCAATTCACGTGTAAATCTGTTTATGAACTATTTTGGATTCACTTGAATTCCTTACAACTCTCTTAAATACTTTGGACTCTTTTGAACACCCCAAATACCACTGAAATTTTAAGTGACGCATCAGTTTCACAATTTTAAATGTGAATCAAATGGAATTGATAAGAGATTAATTTCACGCAAAGTTTCTTCGAACAATTCAAGACTATATATATTGAACTGTATTGGAAATTAATTTAAAGATTTCGACCGAAGTCAACTATGAATTTAACCAACCTTGAGTGTTTTTAAATTAATTCCACTACATTCAACATAAATTAAACGAAATTCAAGTCAATTAATTGTGGCTTTAACTTGATCCAAGATATATTTGATTGTATTCCAAATAAATTCAAGGAATTCAACTGAATTAAAAGTAAGTTAAACGAAATTCAACTTAGTAAAAAGTAAAATAAAGTAAATTAAAATAAATTTACATTGCGCTCAAATGAAACAAGTATTCAAAAGTGAATTAAATATAATACCATTCCATTGAATTCACTTGAATTTAAGGCATATTCAACGTTACGCATGGACTATCCTTAACCCATGAGGGCAATCCAGGCGTAGCCTCTCATGGAAACAACAGGATAATCAATAAGGATCCAAGACGGGCTTCCCTCATGGTTACCCTCAAGCTTGCACGGTAACTTTTTTATTACAAAAAAAATACATATAATAATGAACCCCTTAATAAACTTGCGTTTTTCCTCCTTACCAAATTACATCTATTTTTATCAAATTTTTCAAGGCAGACACTCCGCAAATGCACTTGGGAAGTTAGAATTATCTTTTTTTTCAATAACTGCACATTTTGATAAGATATTGTTACTTATTGATACAAAAGACACTTTATTACAACAAAAACATCGTTCAATTTTGAAAAACTGTGGCACGTGTGAAAACGAGGGTGGTGCCCTGCGTAATATCCCCCTCGTGGAATATCTGAGATTTCAAAGTGTATTTTCCCCCTGCGGACTGTCCACATGGTACCCTGACCAGGGCCAACATTCCAAAGAGGGCTAAACAGAGCTTTTTCCACCCTAGGATCTTAGCTGATTTACTGTGAATTTACGTGAACTTGAATGAATCATGAAGTGACAAAATCAATACCTCAGAAATTGCATTTCTGCTACCTCCTACACAAATTTTTCTCCATTTTATATTGATGATAAAGAATAATTTAAAAAGTGGAAGTAATATAAATCATATTTTGTTTTTTGAAATAGTAAAGATTCTTATGGCCGAATATATTTCAAATCAGGTACACATGAAATCGCAGAAGCTCTCGGGGACGAAATATGTTGTTATTGAGGTATTTATTATTTTATTTTTGATTATAATAGCGTTCATCGTCTTGTTTCAAAATCTACTGGAAAATTGAAAAAAGCTTCAAAATTAACAAAAATGGCAGCGGGTTTGCAGAAAAAATTAAAAATTGATTTTCTCAAAAAACCCACCTTTAAATTTTTTGCCAATTTTTTTTTGGTAGGGTTTTCAAGAAAATCTTTTTTATTTATGCTTCAAATTTTGAAAACATAAAAAACAATATTTTCTGGAAAACCCCACCTTTTTTATTCTTCCAAATATGTTTTAAAAGTTCCTACTAATAGAAAAAGGCATCTTATTAGCATCATGCTGGCTAAACCATTTTTGAGGCCGGGGGAATTTTTTTTCCCTAAAAATGTAATTTTTTTATTTTTCTCGTAAACTATGAAAAATATCGCAAAAGAACAAGAGAAATTTTGCATAGAACTTTTCCAGACGTGCAAATTCTTATCTTAACATTTTTTCGTATCTGTCATTGTTTTCAAGAAAAAGTAGAAAATTGGATTGTAAGAAAAAAGAAGTCTCCTGGATACGAAAGTTATTTAGCAAGCATCAATCTTACATGACATCTTTATTATCAAAGTAGAAGTTTAAAAAAGAATTGGCAAAGAATTTAAAGGTGGGCTTGTTAAGAAAATCGATTTCTAATTATTTCAGAAAATATACTTTTTAGACATTTTTTTTGCAAATCGGAAAAATACGTATCGCATAATTTCCTCTAAAAACAACATGTTTCGTCCGCGAGAGATTCTGCGATTTCAAGTGTAGAACCCTTCCTGATTTGAAATAGATTTGGTCTTATCAAATTTAAATAATTTAATATTAAATAAACGTTGCCAAAAGAAATATTCATTTTATTTACAGAAAAACTAACTGATAAAGTTTAAGAAATATAAGTAGAAAGAATGTTTGATTATTATTCAGCTAACTTTTAATGATACTACAACCTAAATAAATTTTTACCGCAAGAATTTCGTTAAACCTCACCGCGCAAAAGGCGAGCTTAGCAAATCAATTGCAGAGACAAATTGCATTACACCATTTACAAGTTTCTAAGCTTTTGTGTTAAACCAGGATTAAATGTTTCATGTTAAACACCAGCAGCTTGCTTAACTAACATGATCAAGTCTTATAAGGATGAATTTCAGAATTCTGAATCGGGTGCTTTAGGGTTTCCAACTTGATTAAACTTGACGTAGTGCCGCTTGTGTGCTCTCTCTAACGGCAATCGCCGCGAGGGGATCCAATTAAATTTAGGTCAATGTCCATCGGTTTAAAACTCGACTTAACTCTGGTCTGTTTGAAATTTTCCAAGATGATTCACAAATATAGCTGATCACAAAAAAAAACTTAATAGAATCATAAATGATATTTACAAAAAATTTTTCATCATTGTACGATATTTCAAAAAATCACTTTTCATTATGAATAAAAATAAAAAATATTTCAAAGTACAAGATAAAAACAATTTTTACGAATTCTGGTAATATCTCTGAGAATATATTGAATTTTTTCTAATTCAAATAAAAATTTCTAAATGAAAACATTTTAATCATGCTTCAAACTTGTTATTCTGATCGAAAACTTCTAATTTAAAAGTACGGAATGAAATAATCATTTTAAGTATGGTATATCATCACGTGTTAATCTACGAGAATTTTTACGCTGGGCCTTTGGCACCGGAAACTTGTCTATACACTAATAAAGAGGCTAAAACTAAAGAAGAATGTTTTAAATTTTACCTTTTATTAAATGGTTAAGCTTAGTTATGATATTTCTGTATTTAAAACCAAATTTTATTTCGTTTCCTTTTTATTCCTTTTGTAACTCAAACTTTTTGTTTTGCATCCGTGGCAGTGACGAGATGCGTTTTTTATAAGAAAACTTGAAATATAATTATTATTAATTATATTTCGCGCCTCTTTCTCAAGATCACTAGTAGTAACCGCACTTTACCTGTTGATGGTGCCACAGTTTTAAAGCTTAAGAAGAATTTTCCGTCCTCCTGTCCTAATACGGTCGCATTATGCGTATGTCCCTCTATACCTCTCATTCCTTCTTTGTACTGATGAATGTGACACATATTTTTTACTTCTAATTTTGATTCTAAAAGTGTTTGAGAATATAATTGAAAGAAAGTGATCCACGGAGGATGAGAGACAGATCAGGAAAAAATTAATGAAGACAGAAAAGAAATTAAAGAAGGGGTCGCTAACAACCACGATGTAAGTATTGCCCTCTTAGGTTAGGTTTTTTTACCTTTTTATTAGTAGTTTTTAATGGAATTCAATAAGAAGATATATATCATTCTCGCAAAATACATTATATAAAATTTTGAATAAAATGATTGCTTTCTCTCACAATTAGACCCAGGCATCTTTTGGTGGTTCAGGACTGTCAAAAGCGTTGATGCAGTTATGTCTTAGGGGCGTGACTGCGGAAACAGTGTAACACAAATCTATATGAAAAAGTTGTTTCTCACATGCCTGAGGAAAAATCGAAAGTCTGTTGATGGTTCAGGACTGTCAAATGAATCGGTGCAGTCATATTCCAGGAATTTGACTGCATCCCGTACATTCGGATTCCCCTTTACAGAGTTAACAGTTTAGGACTGTTGAACGTTATGCCATATTGACTGTCATGTATAAGGGATATGGCGATTCTATCTCTGAATCGTATGACGATCCATCCGAACACGATGAAGATCCTTCGCCTCCCGATGACGCGGGGTACTCTGTACAAGAAAATATACTTCCGGAGAGCACATATAAAGATAAAGAAGTAGACGGTCCAAGCAGGGATCAGGCCACTTCAAAAATGCTAAATAGGGAATATGTCGAAGCAATTGGAAAAAGAGTGAATGCAGAAAAGCCCATAGCTTCACCAATCAATGAGGATGGAGAGGTACTCTGGGCTGATATCTTAAAGGACGGCCTCCTGAAGAAAAGTTGGAAAATCAAGTTAAATAATATCCTATATTTAGTAATTGTGTAATTGTACGGCCTCCAAAGATAAACGCTGAAATACTAGAAGTTCCTCTACATGAGTTTGTTATAACAAGAGAAAATCGGCTTGTGTCGAAGCAGGAGAAAGTAATGTTATGCTTGTCAGCCTTCGGTACCACGGTAAATAAGCTTTTTACAGAGGAAAATATCAGCAAACTGAACTTCATCGAAAAACTCAGCAATAGAGGAAGACTGCTTATTTATCTTTAAAGAGAAGAATCGATCCCAAGAAAAACGTTGATTTTGAGGTCTTTGAATGCCTCGTTGAAAAGCAACTTGGAAGAAACTCTGACAGACGTATGGCTTTTCGGTAAAAAATTAGAGGATGACATTAAGAATGCAAAATTGCTCAAAGAATCCAGCGAAGAGCTGAAGACCCGCTCAAGTCAATTACGTCAAGGAAAACATAAAAAAAAACTTGAAGGGCCCGCCCTATAAACAGTCTTTCAAGCGCCAGTCGTCAACGGAGAGCGGGCAACGAAAGGGACCAGCAAACCTCAATAAGGGTACCGGAAGCCACTCAGGAGCCGTAACCAGGGTCTAGCTAAGGGCCAAGGGCCTAGCCCTCGGAGGAGATACAACTAACCAAAGTAAGTACCATTGGTGGTAGGCTAAAAGAGTTTAAAGCACAGTAGGAAACCATTGGTGCAGATCAAGTCATTTTAAAATGTATTGAGGGATATGAGATAGCCTTCTCACGAATTGTATTTCATAACAATCTGCGTACAGAACTCTCTTTGGCTTACAGTGAGGTTAAGTTTATTTCGAAACAGTTGGATATGTTATTAGAGAAAGATGTCATTCGAAAATGCCAGTTCATACAAGTTCAATTTATTTCGAGCATTTTTCTTACTCCAAAACCAGATGGCTCAAACGTTTTTACGAAAATAATGAAGCCAGTTTTTGCGCATTTGAGAATGTCTGGCCTAATTTCGGTGGCATATTCAGACGATTTGCTTTTAATAGGTAGTGATACTAACAAATACATCGATAATATAACTAAAAAAATCTCTCTACTTCAAAAATTGGATTCTATTATCAACAAATCAAAAAGTCAGCTAACGCCGTCTATGAGATGCAAATATATTGGTTCTATTTTAGACTCAATAAAAATGCTTCTTGAGCTCCCTAATGAAAAAAGCATCAGGATTTCAGAATTAGTAGAAAAGTTCCTAATAACAAAAAGATGTAAAATACGCTGATCTGCACCGTTTGTAGGGTCACTTAGCGTTTGTTTTAAAGCAAAAATGAAAATTAAGTCGAACTTAAACGAAGATTTAGAATGGTGGAAAGCGAACATTTTCACAGTTAATAGACCAATACAGAGTCCAAAATTTCGTCCAGTGATATTTTCAGATTCTTATAATTCAGGGTGTGGCACATGTTGTAGCGAGAAGAGAGTTAATGGTTTTTGGAATAAAGATGATCAGGAAAATCATATTAATTATTTAAAATACTTAGCAGCATTTCTAGGCCTAAAATTTTTTGCCAAAGACTATCGAGTCTGTAATATTTTGTTAAGAATTGATCATACAACAGCAATTAGCTATCTCAATCGCACGGGAGGAACACGTATTAAAAAATTAGGCAAAATTGCAACACAAATTTGGAAGTGGTGTGAAGACCGCAATGATACACAATCAAATTGATATCAGTGATGTAGTCAAGTTTACTTATCTTCGTCGAGCCACCACTGGTCCAGCACTCGATAAAATAAAGGTTCTTGTCATCACTGCAGACAATTATAGTCGTGCTTGGGCACTTCTCGATAAGACGTATTCAGATCAACGACTCATTATCTCGAGGCACATTTATCTCCTATTGGATCTCTCGAAACAAGAACATGAAAAAGCTAGCGGATTATCAAAACTAGTAGACGATACAAGACAACACAAAGAGATCCTAAAATCCACGGGTTTAGAGATAAATGAAGAACTTTTACTAACTCTTATGGAGCGAAAGCTATTTTAAACCACTGCATACGATTGTGATGAGACAATCGAACAAGGAATCTTCCCTAAACTCGACGACCTACTAGAATTTCTCTCACGAAGAGCTGCACGCTTGATTAATCGAGGCAGCTACAAAACACAGACGGCTCAAGGTCAACGGACCTACGGAAATAGAGGTAAAAAGAGACCTTATGCCCAAGCCTTTGCAATTCACACTGAGCGATCATGTTCTGCATGTCAAGGAAACAAGCATCCTCTGTTCAAATATGAATCATTTTTAAAATCTTACTCCTGAGGAACGCATCAAATTGGTTAGGAGTGGTGGCTTTTGTTTCAATTGCCTGAGAGATAAACATCGAGCAATAGACTATTATGCAGTTTCAAACTGCAGGTCATGTGGAAAAATATACAATACTTCAATTCATGTGGCTTTCATGCAAGAAAAAAATCTACGAAAGCAAACAGCAGCACATAAAGACAAAACTTCAACGACTAAGTCAGAACAGGTGCAAGATTGACAATCCAAGAGAAGGTTAGTGAAGCACAACTCATTTATTAGTCATGAGCATAATAATGAAATCATCACTAGTGCAATAATTAATGTCATCAACAAGCACCACGAACACATTCGATGTCTGGCACTTCTTGCCACATGCTCAACATCAAATTTTATGACTGAAAATCTATCAAAAAAACTTGGGCTTCCAAGGCTTAAATGTGTTATTCCAATAGGTGCCCTAAATCAAATGTCCACATCTACTAAATAAATTATAACAGCATCAATCCTATCAAGAGATGGCAATTATGAAAAAACATTGCAGTTCTTGACGGTACCGGTCATTGCAGGCTGCATACCGACAGAAATCATTTCTAGAGAACACATCAAGATACTGAAGAATCTTAAACTTGCTGACCCAGAATTCTATAAACCATGATCCATTGATATGCTTTTGGTAGCAGGACCCACAATATCACTTTTCTGTAACTCACAATATGATCTTTCACCCAAAGGGAAACCAGACTTGATTCTTAAAAAAACTCGCCTGGGTTTGATAATTGGGGGTAACGCCACTATCTTCAATGAAAACACAACCCATCAG
>CAKNWT010135783.1:1674-12394 GCA_932066315.1 Andricus coriarius
GAATTCCTGGAATTTCACGAATTCCTTGAATTTCGTGAATTCAGTGAATTCCGTGAATTCCGTGAATTCCTTGATTTCCATGCATTCCATGAATATCCTTAATTCCCTCAATTCCAGGAATCCGCGAATTCCTCGAATTCCTTGAATTCCTGGAATTCCATGAATTCCATGAATTCAGTGAATTTCGCGAATTCAGTAATTCTTTGAATTTCATGAATTCCGAAAATTCTGTGATTGCCTTGAATTCCATGAATTCCATGAATTCCTTGAATTCCGTGAATTCCTTGAATTCCATGAATTCCTTGAATTCCATGAATTCCTTGAATTCCAAGAATTCCTTGAATTCCATGAATTCCTTGAATTCCATGAATTCCTTGAATTCCTTGAATTCCATGAATTCCTTGAATTCCATGAATTCCTTGAATTCCATGAATTCCTTGAATTCCATGAATTCCTTGAATTCCATGAATTCCTTGAATTCCATGAATTCCTTGAATTCCATGAATTCCTTGAATTCCATGAATTCCTTGAATTCCATAAATTCCTTGAATTCCATGAATTCCTTGATTTCCATAAATTCCTTGAATTCCATGAATTCCGTTGATTCCCTGAATTCCTTGAATTCCGTGAATTCTATGAATTCCGTGAGTTCCATGAATTCCGTGAATTTCATCATTTCCGTGAATTCCGCGAATTCCACGAAATTCTTGAATTTCATGAATTCCACGAATTCACGGAATTCGCAGAATTCGTGGAACTCACGGAATTCGCGGAATTCATGGAATTCAAGGAATTCACGCAATTTATGGAATTCAAGGAATTAACGGAATTCAAGGAATTCATGGAATTTGTGACATGCAGGGAATTCGCGAAATTCCCGGAACTCACGGAATTCAAAGAATCTACGGAATTTACGATATTCACGGAATTCAAGGAATTCGAGGAATTCGCGGAAATCATGGCATTGAAGAAATTAAATAAATTTATAGAATTCATGAAAATCAAAGAATTCACTGAATTGACGAAATTCACTGAATTTAAGGAATTCAAGGAATTCGTGAAATTCAAGGAATTCACTGAATTAACGAAATTCACTGCCAACGGCCATACCACGCTTTAAGCACCAGTTTCCGTTAGATCACTGAAGTTAAGCAGTGTTGGGCGCGGTCAGTACTTGGATGGGTGACCGTCTGATACTACTGCGTTTCTGTTGGCGGTCGTGGGTGTGGTGAGCTCACACTTGTAGTTATTTACTACAAGAAACTATCCGCCTAAAAAACACTGCCCTAATCGGGTAGCGGACTTCATGGAATTCACAGAATGCCTAGAAATGAAGGAATTCACGGAATTCACGAAATGCAATGAATTCATGGAATTCACGGAATTCGCGGAATTCATGGAATTGAAGTAATTCACGGAATTCGCAGATTTCACGGGATTGAAGGGATTCACGAAATTTATGGAATTCACGGAATTAACGGAATAAATGGAATTCAAGAAATTCATGGAATTGCTTGAATGCATGGAATTCCAGGAATTCATGGAATTCACGGGATTCAAGGAATTCATGAAATCACGGACTTCGTGGAATTCACAGAATGTCTGGAATTGAAGGAATTCACGGCATTACAGGAATTCACGTAATGCAATGAATTCATGAAATTAACGGAATTCTCGGAATTCATCGGATTGAAGGAATTCAAGGAGTTCCAGGTAATCACATCATTCATGCAATTCGCGGAATTTATGGAATGGAAGGAATTGACTAAATTTATGGCATTCACAGAATTCAAGGAATTCATGAAATTCAAGGAATTACTGATTTCACGAAATTCAGGGAATTCACGGAATTCACAGAATCTACGGAATTTACGAAGTTCACGGGTTTCAGGGAATTTACGGGATTCATGGAATTCACGGAGTTCAAGGTATAATGAAATTAAGGGATTCACGGAATTCACGGAATTCGTGGAATTCATAGAATTCACGGAATTCAAGGAATTCAGGAAATTTACGGAATTCATGGAATTCAGGGAATTAACGGAATTCATGGAATGAACGGAATTCATGGAATTGAAGGAATTCATGGAATTCAAGGAATTTATGGAATTCATTGAATTCATGAAATTCAAGGAATTCATGGAATTCAAGGAATTCATGGAATTCAAGGAATTCATGGAGTTCAAGGAATCCACGGAAATAATGGAATTCGTGAAATTCCGGGAATTCAAGGAATTCATAGAATTCGAAGAATTCATAGGGTTCAAGGAATTCATGGAATTCAATAAATTTACGGAATTCAAGCAATTCGTGGAATTCGTGAAATTCGTGGAATTCGCGGAATTCACGGAATTTATGGAATTCACGAAGTACACTAAATTCAAGGAATTCATGGAATTCACGGCATTTATGGAATTCATGGAATTCACGGTAACCACATAATTCATGGAATTCGCGGAATTCATGCAATGGAAGTAATTAACGAAATTCATGGGATTCACAGAATTCACGGAATTTATGAAAATCAAGGAATTAATGATTTCACGAAATTCACTGAATTCAAGGAATTGATGGAATTTACGGAATTCAAGGAATTCATGGAATTCGAGGAATTCATGAAATTTTAGGAATTCATGGAATTCATGGAATTCATTGTCAACGGCCATACCACGCTGGAAGCACCAGTTCCCGTTAGATCACTGAAGTTAAGCAGTGTTGGGCGCGGTTAGTACTTGGATGGGTGACCGTCTGATACTACTGCGTTGCTGTTGGCGGTCGTGGGTGTGGTGAGCCCATTTACTACAAATCCACCTAAAAAACACTACCCGAATCGGGTAGTGTCACGCTTACCCCTAGAGGCTCGCCGAAAGGGAAATAGCTTAATGATATACATTGAATTCATGGAATTCAAGGAATTCATAGAATTCAAGGAATTCATGGAATGTCATGGAATTCATGGACTTCGAGGAATATTGGAATGCAAGGAATTCACGAAATCACGGACTTCATGGAATCCACAGAATGACTGGAATTCGCGGAATTACCGGAATTCACGTAATGCAATGAATTCCTTCAATTCACGGAATTCACGGAATTCGTAGAATTCATGGAATTCACGGAATTTGCAGAATTCATGGAATTCACGGAATTTTCAGAATTCATGGAATTTGCAGAATTCATGGAATTCACGGAATTCGAGGAATTCATGGAATTCAAGGGATTCACGAAATTTATGGAATGCAAGGAATTAACGGAATTAACGGAATTCACTGAATTAACGAAATTTACTGAATTCACGAAATTTACTGAATTCACGAAATTCACTGAATTCACGAAATTCACTAAATTGAAGGAATTCATGGATTTCACGGAATTCACGGAATTTATTAAATTCACGGTATTCAAGAAATAATGGAATTTAAGGCATTCGCGGACTTGATGGAATTCACAGAATGCCTCGAATCGAAGGAATTCACGGAAATCACGAAATGCAATGAATTCCTGGAATTCACGGAATTCGCGGAATTCACGGAATTCGCGGAATTCACGGAATTCGCGGAATTCATGGAATTGAAGTAATTCACGGAATTCGCGGAATTCATGGGATTGAAGGGATTCACGAAATTTATGGCATTCATGGAATTAACGGAATAAATGGAATTCAAGAAATTCATGGAATTGCTGGAATGCATGGAATTCCAGGAATTCATGGAATTCACGAAATCACGGACTTCATGGAATTCACAGAACGTCTGGGATTGTAGGAATTCACGGCATTACAGGAATTCACGGAATTCATCAAATTCAAGGAATTACTGATTTCACGAAATTCAAGGAATTCATGGAATTCACGGAATGCACGGAATTCACGGAATTCACAGAATCTACGGAATTCACGAAGTTCACGGGTTTCAGGGAATTTACGGAATTCATGGAATTCAAAGAATTCATGGAATCCACGGAATTCACGGAATTCACGGAATTCAAGGAATTTATGGAATTCATGGAATTCAAGGAATTTATGGAATTCAAGGAATTTATGGAATTCAAGGAATTCATGGAATTCCATGAATTCCTTGAATTCCATAAATGCCTTGAATTCCATGAATTCCGTTAATTCCCTGAATTCCTTAAATTCCGTGAATTCTATGAATTCCGGGAGTTCGGTGAATTCCGTGAATATCATCATTTCCGTGAATTCCGCGAATTCCACGAAATTCTTGAATTTCATGAATTCCACGAATTCCGTGAATTCCGTGAATCCCTTAATTTCATTATACCTTGAATTCTGTGAATTCCGTGAATTCCGTGGATTCGATGAATTTCTTGAATTCCATGAATTCCGTAAATTCCCTTAAACCCGTGAACTTCGTAAATTCCGTAGATTCTGTGAATTCCGTTAATTCCGTGCATTCCGTTAATTCCATGAATGCCATAAATTTCGTGAATCCCTTCAATCCCATGAATTCTACGAATTCCGTGAATTACTTCAATTCCATGAATTCCGCGAATTCCGTGAATTCCATGAATTCATTGCATTTCGTGATTTCCGTGAATTCCTTCAATTCCAGGCATTCTGTGAATTCCATGAAGTCCGCGAATGCCTTAAATTCCATTATTTCTTGAATACTGTGAATTTCATAAATTCCGTGAATTCCGTGAAATCCATGAATTCATTGGATTTCGTGAATTCCGTGAATTCCTTCATTTCCAGGCATTCTGTGAATTCCATGAAGTCCGCGAATGCCTGAAGTTCCATTACTTCTTGAATACCGTGAATTTCATAAATTCCATGAATTCCGTGAAATCCATGAATTCCTTGAATTTAGTGAATTTCGTGAATTTCGTGAATTCAGTGAATTTCGTGAATTCAGTGAATTTCGTTAATTCACTGAATTCCTTGAATTTCACGAATTCCTTGAATTCCTTAAATTCAGTGAATTTCGCGAATTCAGTGAATTTTTTGATTTTAATGAATTCCATATGTATATCATTAAGCTATTTCCCTTTCGGCGAGCCTCTAGGGGTAAGCGTGACACTGCCCGATTCGGGTAGTGTTTTTGAGGTGGATGTGTAGTAAATGGGCTCACCACACCCACCACCGCCAACAGCAACGCAGTAGTATCAGACGGTCACCCATCCAAGTACTAACCGCGCCCAACACTGCTTAACTTCAGTGATCTAACGGGAACTGGTGCTTCCAGCGTGGTATGGCCGTTGGCCATAAATATATTTAATTTCTTCAATGCCATGATTTCCGCGAATTCCTCGAATTCCTTGAATTCCGTGAATATCGTAAATTCCGTAGATTCTGTGAATTCCGTGAGTTCGGGAATTTCGCGAATTCCCTGCATGTCACGAATTCCATGAATTCCTTGAATTCCGTTAATTCCGTTAATTCCTTGAATTCCATCAATTTCGTGAATTCTTTGAATTCTATGAATTCCGCGAATTCCGTGAGTTCCACGAATTCTGCAAATTCCGTGAATTCCGTTTATTACATGAATTCTGCGAATTCCGTGAATTCCATGAATTCTGCGAATTCCGTGAATTCCATGAATTCATTGCATTACGTGAATTCTGGTAATTCCGCGAATTCCAGGCATTCTGTGGATTCCATGAAGTCCGTGATTTCGTGAATTCCTTAAATTCCAATATTCCTCGAAGTCCGTGAATTCCGTGAATTCCGTGATTTCCGTTAATTTCATGAATTCCTTGAATCCCATAAATTTCGTTAATTCCTTCCATTCCATGAATTCCGCGAATTCCTTGAATTACGTGTATTTCGTGAATTCAGTGAATTCCATAAATTCCGTGAATTCCTCGAATTCCACGAAATTCTTGAATTTCATGAATTCCACGAATTGCTTGAATTCCGTAAATTCCTTGAATTCCATGAATTCCTTGTATCCTATGAATTCTGTGGATTCCATGAATTCCTTGAATCCTATGAATTCTTTGGATTCCATGAATTCCTTGAATTCCACGAATTCCATTATTTCCGTGAATTCCATGAATTCCTTGATTTCCATGAATTCCTGGAATTCCATGAATTCCTGGAATTCCATGAATTCCTTGAATTCCATGAATTCCTCGAATTCCATGAATTCCTCGAATTCCATCAATTCCTCGAATTCCATGAATTCCTCGAATTCCATGAATTCCTCGAATTCCATGAATTCCTCGAATTCCATGAATTCCTCGAATTCCATGAATTCCTCGAATTCCATGAATTCCTCGAATTCCATGAATTCCGCGAATTCCATGAATTCCGCGAATTCCATGAATTCCGCGAATTCCATGAATTCCGTGAATTCCATGAATTCCTTGAATTCCATGAATTCCTCGAATTCTATGAATTCCGCGAATTCCATGAATTCCGCGAATTCCATGAATTTCGTGAATTCCTTCAGTTCCATGAAATCTGCGAATTCCGTGCAATCCATGAGTTCATTGCATTACGTGAATCCCGTGAATTCCGAGCATTCTGTGAATTCCATGAAGTCCGTGATTTCGTGAATTCCTTGAATTCTATGAACTCTTTGAATTTAGTGAATTTCGTGAATTCTGTGATTGCCTTGAATTCCTTGAATTCCATGAATTGCTTGAATTCCACGAATTGCTTGAATTCCATGAATTCCTTGAATTCCCTGATATCCTTGAATTCCCTGAATTCCTTGAATTCCATGATATCCTTGAATTCCATGAACTCCGTCAGTTCCGCGAAAACCGTGAATTTCGAAAAATCCGTAGATTCTGTGAATTCCTTGAATTCCATGAATTCCTTGATTTCCATAAGCTCGTTCAATTCCATAAATTTCGCGAATCCCTTCAATTGCACGAATTCCGCGAATTCCGTGAATTCCATTAAGTCATTGCATTACGTGAATTCCGGTAACTCTGTGAATTCCGGTAATTCTGTGAATTCCGTGAATTCCTTCAATTCCAGGCATTCTGTGAATTCCATGAAGTCCGTGAATTCCTTTATATCCATTATTCCTTGAATTCCGTGAATTCCATGAATTCCGTGAATTTAATAAATTCCGTGATTTTCATGAATTCCTGCAAGTTAGTAAATTTCGTGAATTCCTTGAATTTCACGAATTCCTTGAATTTCGTGAATTTAGTGAATTCCTGGAATTTCACGAATTCCTTGAATTTCGTGAATTCTGTGAATTCCGTGAATTCCTTGAATTCCTTGATTTCCATGTATTCCATGAAGATCCTTAATTCCCTCAATTCCAGGAATCCGCGAATTCCTCGAATTCCTTGAATTCATGGAATTCCATGAATTCCTTGAATTCAGTGAATTTCGTGAGTTCAGTAATTCCTTGAATTTCATGAATTTCGCGAATTCTGTAAATTCTGTGATTGCCTTGAATTCTATGAATTCCATGAATACCTTGAATCCCATACATTTCGTGAATTCCTTCAATCCCGTGTATTCTGCGAATTCCGTGAATTCCATGAATTCCGCGAAATCCGTGAATTCCGTGACTTCCATGAATGCTGCGAATTCCGTGAATTCCGTGAATTCCATGAATTCTGCGAATTCCATGAAGTCCGTGAATTCCATGAATTAATTGCATTACGTGAATTCCGGTAATTTCTTAAATTCCAGGCATTCTGAGGGTTCCATGAAGACCGTGATTTCATCAATTCCTTGAATTTCATTATTCCTTGAATTCCACTATTCCTTGAATTCCGTGAATGCCATGAATTCCGTGAGTTACGTGAATTCCTAGAATTCTATGAATTCCTTGAATTATATGAATTCCGCGAATTCCTTGTATTCCATGAATCCTGTGATTGCCTTGAATTCCTTGAATTCCATGAATTCCTTAAATTCCATAAATTTCGTGAATTTGTTCAGTTCCATGAATTCTGCGAATTCCGTGAGCTCCTTCAATTCCATGAAATCTGCGAATTCCGTGAAATCCATGAGATCCATGATATCCTTGAATTCCATGAATGCCGTTGATTCCGCGCAAACCGTGAATTTCGTAAAATCCATAGATTCTGTGAATTCCTTGAATTCCATGAATTCCTTGAATTCCATGTATTCCTTGAATTCCTTGAATTCCATGAATTTCAACGGCCATACCACGCTGGAAGCACCAGTTCCCGTTAGATCACTGAAGTTAAGCAGTGTTGGGCGCGGTTAGTACTTGGATGGGTGACCGTCTGATACTACTGCGTTGCTGTTGGCGGTCGTGGGTGTGGTGAGCCCATTTACTACAAATCCACCTAAAAAACACTACCCGAATCGGGTAGTGTCACGCTTACCCCTAGAGGCTCGCCGAAAGGGAAATAGCTTAATGATATACCTTGAGTTCCATGAATTCCTTGAATTCCATGAATTCCTTGAATTCCATGAATTTCTTGAATTCCATGAATTCCTTGAATTCCATGAATTCCTTGAATTCCATGAATTCCTTGAATTCGATGAATTCCATGAACTCCTTGAATACCATGAATTCCTTGAATTCCATGAATTCCTTTAATTCCATCAATTCCTTGAATTCCATTAATTCCTTGAATTCCTTGAATTCCATCAATTCGTTGAATTCCATGAATTCCTTGAATTCCATGAATTCCATAAATTCCGTTACTTCTGCGAAAACCGTGAATTTCGTAAATTCCGTTGATTCTGTGAATTCCTTGAAATCCTTGAATTCCATGAATTTCTTGAATTCAGCGAATTCAGTCATTTCTTTAATTTCATTAATTTCTGTGCATTCTGTGAATGCCATAAATTTCGTTAATTCCTTCCATTACATGAATTCCGTGAATTCGTTGAATTCGCGATTTCCGCGAATTTCATTAATTCATTGCATTACGTGAATTCCGGTAATTCCGTGAATTCCTTCAATTCCAGACATTCTGTGAATTCCATGATGTCCGTTATTTCGTGAATTCGTTACATTCCGTGAATTCCATGAATTCCATAAATTTCGTGAATTCCGTGAATTCCATGAATTTAGTGAATTTAATAAATTCCGTGAATTCCGCGAATTCCACGAAATTCTTGAATTTCATGAATTCCACGAATTGCTTGAATTCCGTCAATTCCTGGAATTCCATGAACGTCTTGAATTCCATGAATTCCTCGAATTCCATGAATTCCTTGAATTCCATGAATTCCTTGAATTCCATGAATTCCTTGAATTCCATGAATTCCGTGAATTCCATGAATTCCTTGAGTTCCATAAATTCCTTGAATTCCATAAATTTCGTGAATTCCTTCAATTCCATGAATTCCTTCGATTCCATGAATTCATTGCATCACGTGAATTCCGGTAATTCCGTGAATTCCTTCAATTGCAGGTATTCTGTGAATTCCATGAAGTCCGTGAATTCCTTTATATCCATTATTGCTTGAATTCCGTGAATTCCATGAATTCCGTGAATTCCATGAATTCCGTGAATTCCATGAATTCCGTGAATTCCATGAATTCCGTGAATTCCGTGAATTCCATGAATTCCGTGAATTCCTTCAATTCCATGAATTCCTTCAATGCAGTGAATTCCTTGAATTTCATGAATTCCGTGAATTCTGTGAGTTCCATAGATTTCGTTAATTCCTTTAATTACATGAATTCCGCGAATTCCTTTAATTGTGTGAATTCCATGAATTCTGTGAATTTCGTGAATTCCATGAATTCTGTGATTGCCTTGAATTCCATCAATTCCTTGAATTGATTTAGTTGTTGACAGATGATTCTCATTTCGAGCCGATTTCAATCCACAAATCGACCTTATTTTGTTAGATTGGTGGATCAAAACTGAAGTGCAATTGTTTTGATGCGTGGAGTGTTTTAATTCTGAAGTAGGTCCTAAATCGAATACTAGTTTTTACAGTGATGTAATTTGGTGATTGTGAATTCCGTTTGATAACGCTCATTCGGCTTTAACGATCACATTGGCAGCACGCATCCCGTGCTTCGCACTCGATTTGGTCCAAAAGGCGAACATTTCTACATTAGTAAGAAGGATGGAAGCTTTTCTGACTACTGGTCAAAAATTTTATTGGATTTGAGAGTTCCCTCAAATCAAAATAACGTTTCGACTACACATCGGCAGCCCTTTTCAAAAACAAAAATAGTGGTAATCATAACCTACCAAAATTATAATATAACATTTAGAGATATATGAAAATGTAAAATTATATAAATAATAGTGGTAGAAATTAATCACAATGGATGTGTGATAGTAAACATACCTGTAAATTCTAAACAATATTGGTTTTAAAGATATGTCGACTATATCTAAGCCTGCTTACATAAAGATTTAATAGTTCATTTTAAAGACACTTTTAACGATTTTCACAATAGGTTACAATTTTCAATAGAACGTAAATCAAACAATTGTATTAATTTTCTAGATGTATCTATCAGTTTAAGTGTTTCAGCCCGGGGCTACGAAACCCTAAAAATGGTCACAAAATTTTGAAAATGCTGTAACTTTTTGAATTTTTATTTAAAATAGCTGGCTAACGAACTCGTCTGTACTTTTCGGGCCCGAAAACAATGTGCCCGAAGGCAATCCAATCGCATAATTTCTTCGAAAGTTACCGTGCCGACGACGACAGCCAGACACCAAAGTAAAATCCATTTTTTCTCAATCAGTGAGTTCGAAAACGTCGAGATTCGATGAAATCCGCGGAAGTCAATTTTTGTATAAAACCAATACCTTCTCATCGAGATTAGAATGTGAAAAA
>CAKNWT010135786.1:2307-17393 GCA_932066315.1 Andricus coriarius
GGGGGGGGGGGGGGGGGGGGCGAGAGTAAATTTTGTTCAAAGTCGCTTTTCTCGAAAATAAAAAGTTTTTATTACGGATATTTTTTTCATAGGATGCGTATGATTTTAAGATACTTCGATGTCTCACGTTAAAAAAAAACACCCTGTATATGTGACGTGCCGCGTGAAAAGGGACGCAGGCTCGGAAAATCCACTCCCATCACTTTTCACACATCTTTCCATTCTGTGCCCGGGTGAGTCGAGAGTTCGCTTGACTCACTGAACGCCGAGCGAGAAGATGTAGTCGTAAGTGGAGGGGATGTATTCCGGAGATTTACCTCACCCTGAGTGAGCCCGCTAGCCGTAAGGTCCCTTTTCTCGCGGTGCGTCATATATGTGCAAACTTAACTTTAAAATAATGCCGAGAACACAGCAGAATGTTCAATATTTTGGAGGTAATTTTCAAATCTCGAGATTGTTACAAAGTGAAACAAGTTTAAATTTAAACTTGAAAATATACCGTTTTCAATGCTTATTGCAAGCCAGCGAGTGATTATCTTAGTCTTAGTATCTTATTTTGAAAAACGATCACTGCTTTCAGTTACCTTTTCGAAATAATAATAATTGTAGGTCGAACATGAAAAAGTGGACTAATATCAAATTTATAGCGTTTCTATTATAGAGGGTGTTTCCTTTATCTTGAGATATCGAAATATCTCAAGAAATACGCATCTATCGAAAAAAATGTCTACTAAAATCTTTTTATTTTCGAGGGGGGAAATAGACCCTGCATAAAGTAACCCCCTCCCCGGAGGGGGGCTTTACTATTTCAAATCGGAACCTATATTTTTTATTGCAGATTCGATTCTCTATCCAAAAATATGTAAGTTTTATTTTAAAAAGATTTCCGATTCGCGCCTTTCGGCGCTGGATTGTTAGGTTTACTTGGACGTGTTAAGGGCATGTGATACTTCAATCGAGTTCAGTTCCCCCGGGTTTTTGTCCACAAAACTTGAAATTTTTAAAAACTGAATTCGGAGATGCTATAAAATAGAATAACGGACGTCCCCGAACTCTTTTTTTAAGGGATAATAGCAAAAAAATATATTCTGCTAAATAAAAATTTTCTGTATATGCACTATTTGGAGGTTTAGATCGGTTCTCAAGTCTGTCATTCCGATAATGTCAGTATCGGTTGTACCGAGTGGCATAGAGGGCGTCCTAACGAGCATAAATTAAATTATTTATGAAATATATTTGTTGTATTGCCTACAAACAAGCTTAGTTCCGGGACATTAGTTACTATGTTTTATTACTTGTCCTAAGTTTTCGACCAAAAATATTGTGTAGTTTAGAAGCAAAGCTGCAGGGAGAATTGTAACACACATAACCTCAACATACACACATATTAATCAAATTTAGCAAAATGAATTTTTTAAAATTATTCCACAACAAAAGAGTTCGGGGACGTCAGTTAGCATGTTCGCTATCATTCCCCAAATTTTTAAGGCAAAATCTTTATTGTTGTAGGAAAAAAGCCAGGGGAACCTAACACTGCTAAAATCGATCATTTTTTAAGTATCACATGCCCTTAAACAACACTGTTAAAGTAGTCCGGCTATTGGACCGGTCACGTTAAAACGTCATAAAAATTAGTTTTTCCTTACAGAGAAATATGTCCTCCTTCGCATAATGCCTTTTTAGGGGCCATTTATAGGTTACGATTTGAATGAACTCTGTTTAAAGTCTTGTCAAAACATGGGATCTTATGGAGAGGCCTTTTGCGGGCTCCAAAAATGGGTAATTTCGGCTTTAAAATACGTTGAAAATTGTCAGGAAAACTGTTTCGGAGACAGAAAATATAATGTGACATTTGAATTACTGCTCATTTGTACTTGCTTCCAGGGTATTTGAGGTTAATTTTAGCAAAACATACAGACATGATATATAACGAGAACGGTGTGGCGTTGGGAGCACAACGATTCACTTTTATTTTGGTTATTTATTCTTTTTATAACCTCATGCACCTTTTCTCGCCGATTGGCTTCCGATTTCTTGATTATTAGTCCCTTTTTATCTCTCGGAGACATGATGCCGCTCTTCAACATACATTTTTGGCCGGTTTATTGCAGGTTATGTTTACGTACTCGACTCGACATGCTGTGACGCTGCCAACTCCTGAGCGTGAAAAAATTACCTTGACTCGAATCAAGTCAAATGAACATTTAAATTTACATTTGGTTAAATAAAAATATTTTATTTATATTGATCAGTATAAAAATTTAATACTCAATTTATTAATGAATAAGCTGGCCAAATTTTGGATTTAATTCCAAATACCAGAAAAACTAATGGACGTAGCTTTGGCACGTAGCTTTGTAGGTTTTCCAGTAGCCGGACTACTTTAATCAAACCCTAATGAACGTAACCAACAACACTAACCCAAACGAACGCAATCAATATGACCAACCCAAATGCTCGCAACCAACACAACAAAATCAAATAAACGCAATCAACAAAGCGAACGTAAGCAACACACTCCAATCCGAACGAACATAAGCAGCACATCCAAACCATCTAAATGAAAGAAACTAAGAACCCAAACGAAAATCAGCAACGTAACGAACCTAAACAAACCGACCCGTACTAATCAACCCAAAAAAACGGACCGTTTATCTGTCATCTCATCATATTATTCTCATCCTAATGAGAAGGTATTGGTTTTATGTAAAATTTGACATAGTCGGTTTTCATCAAATGTCGACGTTTTGAGGTTTGGGTCAGAAGAAACGATTTTTACGAGGGTGTCTGTCTGTCTGTAATATCGTGTAGACACGATAACTTTCGAAAGATTGATCAGATTGGATTGTGCTTTGGCACACTTTGGTTACGGTTATTATTAGTACTCAAAAAGACAAACGAATTTATCCTAATACAACTTTTCGATAAAAAGAAAATTATCCGAGTTATAGCATTTTCAAAATCCAAATAAAACAAACGAAAATTAACATTTTAAGCTGAACAATGCACGATATGAAAAAAAGTCCAGAGGAGAAAAACGTTTCTTTTTGGGAGCCCTACAATGATATCATTCATTTTTTCGATAGGACACTCAGTTTTTGTTTTTATCGCAAAAAAAAAGATTAAAAATAAAAAAATTTAATGTTTTAGAAAAGGACACAAGGAAAGAAAAAGAAATAATAGGCAAACTTGTTCTCTCAAGGAGGATGTACAAATTTGTTATTTATAATTTTTAGAAAGGGCGAGTATTTTTTTTCTATTGTAAAAAATAAGAATAAAAATAAAAAAGTTAAATTTTTGGAAAAAGGACACAAGAGACGAAAAAAAAAGACAAAAGTTGTTTAACCAAAAAAGATCTACAAATTTGTTATAAGCTCTTGTTATGAAAATGCATCAAAAATTGAAAATTTACTTTTTGGAAAAACGACACAAGCTACAATAACTTTTTATTTAACAAAAATTTTCGCCTAAATTATATCTACAAATTTGTTTAGAACCACTTTACATCAGTGGGCGTGTTTTGTGTTAAATCATAAAAAATAACGTTGAAAATAAACAAATGAAATTTATGGAGAAACGACACAAGTTGCAACAAAATGTATAACATTTTTTTTATACGAGGCACAATTTTTTATAAATATAAAAACAAGAGGGTAGCTGAGAATAAAAATTAGTGCAAAATGAGCAAATATTAAAGTAATCATGAAAAATCAAATTTGTACATTATTTTGTAAAATCTTAATAAGCAGTACCAGCTTGAGATACAGATTGTGGACAAAATCGAGTGCGCAGCACGAGATTCTTGATGAGAATGTGTTCGTTAAAGCCGAAGGAGCTTTAATAAAAAAGAATTCACAATCACCAAATTACAGTTGTCTATGCTTAAAAAGTCTGTGCACAAATATGGGGGAAATACAAAGACCGAGCGCGCAGCGCGAGGTAGATACATCATCGAGCGCGAAGCGCGAGAACCAACAGTCGCGAGCCCTAGGTGCGCTCAAACTTGCCAGCGAAGTGAGCCTCGCGCGTAGCGCTAGATGTGAATGTGCACGCGCAGCGGGCAGATTTTTTATCTTTCGTTTGGAAGCGCATTATTTGAACAGTGAACAATGTCATTTTTCGCCAATGCAGCACCATCTGTATATTGAAACATTTACATTTTTAAAACACTTTTTGTGTATACGAAACAACTTTCTTCCGTCTAATAACTGTTTTAGAGTAGAAAGAAGTAAAAAGCAAAATTATGAAATCTGATTTTTTATTTTGGTTATCATTTCTTCATCAAAGGAAGTTTTATTTAGCCTGCAAAACAGCTACCAAAATCGGAAATTTACTGAAAAAAGTAATAAATATTTTGTTTGTATCAGGTCAAAAAATAAAAAAAATGTATACACCTGAAATTTTAAAAATAAAGGTGTTTTTTATGTTTCGATGTTCTTCAAACGGCTTATCGCAATTTCAAAAATATTTAAAGCCCTAATAGTTAAGACATTTTATATTAGTTGTATTCAGTATATTGAATGATTTGAAATTTAAAGCATATTTAAATATGCAAGAATTTTGAATAGGGTTGTTTCGCAATTTTAGATCAAATATTTTTTCAGTACATAATTTTATTCTAAACTCATGGTGCGTTGTAAATTTTTTTCTGTTTAGTCGTTCAACAGAAGAAAATGATTAAAAATTGAAGGCGGGAATACACTTATTCAAGTTGGTGTCACGTGACTCAGAGGTTCTCATAATTATTAATGTGACGATGTGGCTTTGATGGAAACTAACGAAACTTATGATAAGAGCCATCTAACCGTTTCACTTTCACTCCTCGTATTTCTGCACTTCCGAAGTTACAATTACTCTTAAAATACTCAGATACATTAATGGGGTAAAATTTGCCAAGTGTCCCCGTCTAAAATTGTGTTGTCTAATTTAAACTCCGCCAGATTGTAGTACACTGAGATTCATAAATTCCTTCCCTCCGGTATGAAGTTGGGTTTCGAAAAAGCGATGATTTTCTACGTAAATAGTCAATTGTTTCATTCAGTTTATATAGAAATTCATCATATTTTCGAAACCCAACTTCAAGCCGGATAGAAGGCATATATGAATCTCAGTGTACTAGTGGACCTCTTTAAATTATGTAGAGGGGCGCACCTGTACAACGGGTTGTCAAGATACAGGGGCTCGAATTTTCGACGATTCACCCCGACTGCTAACTTTCAATTGTACATAACTCCTGGTACAGTTATCCAATTTTCATTTTTAATGAGGGTTTTAAAAAGGTATTTTAGCAAGGTTTAGAATCAAAAAATCACTGTACGATAAAAAAATTATTTCACCTTGATTTTTCATTTTAAAAATAATTTTTGTGATTTTCTTCCAATGCGGAATTTTTTATATTTTTTTAATTAGTCTAGAAAAGAGGTTCATTTTTTCTCTTGAAAACCATCCCAAAACGAAAATAAGATGAAAAGTATTGCTTTAGTTATAGAAGGTCATAAGTGCGCGGGTGCCCCGCGCTAACTAGCCGCGGCGCTACTAGGCGTGCTGTAGTGACTCAGTGGTTCTAATCATTTATGAAAATGATGTTTCTGCTTAAGCGTAACAAATCTTCCATATTATTCCGACTTTTTGATACTTTCAGAACAATATAGATATCTCGCGGCCAGAAAACCAATAGATTTCATCTCAAATTATAGATCGCGAAGAGAAGTGCAGCGTGAACGTTAAATTGAATAAAAAAATAATTTTTTAAGTAACACTGTGAGAGGTAAGGGGACTCACGTAAAAAAGCACCCCGAAATGTGCAAGGCAAGGAGACTCGTCGAAGAGCACCCCAAATTGTTAAAGGCAAAGAGATTAACACAACAAAAAAAACTCAACAAAACGTGGGAAGCAAGAGGACTTATCAAAAACCATATTGATCATTTAATTAAGAAAACATCTAAATCGTTCTCCAGCTACATAAAAGTACGAATAAAATAAAATATTCGTTACACGTTAACAGAAAAATCATTTTTATCAATTAGAACCATTGAGTCACTACAGCACGCCTAGTAGCGCCGTGGCTAGTTGACGTGAGGCACCTGCGCTCTTATGGCCTTATAACTCAACCAATACTTTCCATCCCATTTTCGCAGATAACCAAAACAGCGGCACAGAAACAGATATTTGAGAATCAGTGACACATACGCTGTAATTGCTGAAAAATCCGACCCCTTTGACGTCAGAGTGCCCCTCCAATCGACGCCGTGATAAAAAATTCATATTTCAATCTTAAATTAAAAATAGTACACAATACGTAAACAATATTTTATGGAACCTTTCAAATTATTTAGTTACAAATTGAAATCGTTTTAAGTTGGAGAATTATAAATGAATGTATTTTAATACTTGAATCCTTATTTTAGGATGACTACAATCGTATAACTTTAGATAAATTTGAATGTAGGACTATTGAAAATTAGGAGTGCCTGAAAGAACTGAACAAACGTTTAATTTTCAAAATTCTTTAAAACGTTTCTTTCAAGTTTTGTTTATTTTTTAATAATTTGGTACAGCCCCAAATTATTTCTTTTGGTGAGAAAATAGCATCTCAAGCTCTAAAATGACCATTGTTAAAAATGATTGATAAAAATGTTCTCATGCTTAATCGTAACTGATTTTCTACGAGAAGTAAAGGCGAGCTTTATAAACAAAATTTCCGGTTACAATTGTTTGTTTAACAATAGTTATTTCGAGTTTTATATTTTTGCTTTCTCTTTAGGTAACATTTTTCATTTAATCCTTCCTAATGTTTAGGGTTCATTTTATTCCTTGAAAGCTTTTTTAAAAATTCTCTTCGAAACGCTTTTATTACAAAAATTTCATTAAAGGAAAATATTGTTTACACAAATAAGAATAGTATAATTCCTGCATAAAAATTTAAATTGTGCTAGACTTGTGACTGGGAAATAAAAGTGAATTTATTTTTTGACCCTCAAATAAAACACGTTTTAAATTGATCAGCTGTAAATATGAATTAAAAAATGCTCTTGAAAACTGAACTTTAGTTCGAGTATTAAAAATTGAACAGTAATTGACTTTACAAAACGATTCTGGATCTGTTCAAAATAAAAAAATTTACATATTTTAACGTTGAAATTTGGACTATATTAATTTGAAGGCCTTAATAGTTACACAAATGTAAACGCCCGATTGGGTCTTTATAAACAGTGTTCAATGTAAAAATCACTTCAAATTAATAGATCCGTAGAGAAACGCCTTTATTCAATTTCAAAATCTTATTAAAGTATTGTTTCAGTATAAAATATTCCGTTCTTAACCCATACAATTTGGTATTTTTAAATTCAAAAGAAAACAGTACAATTTTGATCATTAAAAAATACGAAACTGAATTGTCAATTTTCATAGTGATACATTTAAACTTTTTATGTTACAATTATAATTGTTCTATTTTTCAAATTTGTAATTTAAACGTAAAAGTTTTAAAAATATTGAAAAAATGCAGGGTTCCAGGGTGTTTATAATATTGGATGTTAATTTTGGCTTCAGGATCAGAGTAAATAATTCAATTAAATTTCAAACGGTTTCAATGATTTGAAACGAATATAAACGATTTCACAAGCAAAGATTAAAGAAAGCTTTCACAAATATTTCAAAGATTTCAAAGACGACTTTTGTTCGCACAAAATTAAGAATTTGTTTATTTATGGTTCTGCTTTATTTAAAAATAATTGGCCAATAAAAAATGAAAGGACTCATTTTTTACATTTATAACAAACGGTTATTTTGTTATTTGATGTAAAAAAGGATACCTGAAAATCCTTGACTTCTTGACCTGGAAAAGGCCTTGAACTTCGTTCCTAAGAATCGCTTGACTAGTGATGTGCATTTACCGTCATGCTCGAGCATGCACAGTGGGCCAGGAGACCCGGTTGCATGGCCCAAAATTCGATTTTTAAATACGAAAATATGAATTAAAGTAACGAATTCAGGAATAATTGAAGTACTATTGACGATCATCATATTGTTCAGTTTTTGTTTTGATGATACAGGCCCAAGGTGGAAAATCTTATTACAATTCGTAGTATTACTGGCGTTAGGGAAATACGATTTTTGATGTTAAAAAATTGATTTCTAACCTCCTACACCTGGATTTGTTTAATTCACCAAGGTGTTAAATTTGTAAGAAAACAACTCAATCTGTAATTTTTAATTGCAATCATATACAATCACATTATTAGTAAACGAAAAACAAGAGTTTTCAGCAAAGCACCTTCTTTCGATTACTCATAACACGACATAATACAACATATTGAGTTCTGAAATATATGAATGTCTACCTTAGGATGTACACTTGTGCTGAAGTGTGCCCCTTTTTGCTCCTTTTCATTTGTTTCGCTGCTTATGATATATTTACATGGCCGCGCGCGCTAGCTCACCCTCATTTGTTGTTCCAGTTACATCGACGCCGACCGCGGACGAGCAAGCTCACTTGTTTCGATAATCTGCTTTCCGTCCACATTCCTTGCGCACAAATGATATTAATAAAATTACTACATATTCGTAATCAGCGAGCCCAAAACCCCCCGGGTAACTATTCTTAGCCCATTCCGTAGACTTTTCAAAACCTTCGCCGCCATATTGGATCCGCCATTTTGAATTAGAATTTTTTGACTACGTGTTCGTAATCAGCGACCCCAAAAACCCCCGTGTAACTATTCTTAATAAATTCCGCAAACTTTTCAAAAGCTTCGCCGCCATATTGGGTCCGCCATTTTGAATTTTTGACTACATATTCGTAATCAGCAACCCCAAAGACCACCGGGTAACTATTCTTAGCCAATTCCGTAGACTTTTCAAAATTTTCGCCGCCATATTGGGTCCACCATTTCGAATTTTGAATTTTTGACTACATATTTGTAATCAGAGACTATACAAAAACCCCCGAGTAACTATTTTTATACAAATTCGTGGACTTTTGGAATTTTTATTTAAAAATCGAATTTTTGCCATGAAACCGGGTCTCCTGGCCCACTGTGGCACGCTCGATTTTGTTCGGTCATGACCGAGCACAGACGAGCAGGACTGTGGTCATTCTCTAATTTCTTATAAATGGAATGTATCTTGGTAAGAAAAATAGCTGCACTATACGGTTAAACCTGTTATTCTAATATTGTCCACATTTCAGTATCTAGAATGGCTGAATTTCAGCCATGTTAAGATAATTTTATTCGATTGAATTGGAGAAGTACATTTTGTAATAAATTTAGCACTTCCAGCACTAATTACTTAATTCAGGGTGGCCACAGAACCGGGAAAAAGCCGGGAATTCGAAACAACCGGGAAATAACCGGGAATTTCGTTCGAACTCCTGGAAAAAAATAAAGACTATTATAGGGATAATTCGAGCAGGCAGCAAGTGGCAGCGAGCCATCGGGGGCGAGGAAGGGGAGCGAAGCGGGCAGAGCTGATTGCACTGCTTGCTAGGAGTCACAGTGCGTTCACTCTAATGGGGAAAAATGAGACCTTGTTTAGTGTTTTCTATTTCCGATAGGCGACGCCTGCGGTTAAAAAATATGTAAAAATGATTGCGCACTTATAGGGGCCAGGGGACTTGTCAACTTGGTGCGTCGTAGCACGTGGTAGCACGCCAGAATATTTTAGGATTTTAAGTATATTTTATATTAAAGAAGAGTGTTTATTAAAATATGTTTGCTCCTAATGATGTAAATTATGGCGTTAACCCTCAGGGTACGGACTGGGTTAGCGTAACCCGGGCGGATTTTGAAAGTGGCGTCAATTCGGAATAAGCGTTGGGAGGGGGTTCGGACCAGGGGGGGAAAAAACTTTGAGGTAGGAAAAGTGCGAGAGTAAGTTGCCAGCTTCAGTCGACGTCTGCTACCTAAGCTATACGTTCTTAAAATGTGGTGTCGGGTATCTTTCACCCAGTCCGTACTGAACGTTATAAAGTCCATTATTTTAATAATATAAACGTTATCTCAAGTAATCAGTATATCATCAGTAGAATCTGTCGTTATGCAAAAAAATGTATCTAGCATAAACTACTAGTACACAACTGTTAGGAAATCGTGTAGATGGCCATTGAGAATGTTTTTTATAACACATGCATGATTTCAGCCCTTTTCGACGCCTATGAAGCGGGGCTAAAGCTCTACTTTTTACTCCCTAGGGAGTAAAAAGTACTTTTTGCTCTCTAGGGACTGAAAAGTGACGTCAGAGGTGAACAACAAATTATATGTCTGAGCTCGCATTTTACTATTATCAGCCCATTCACTGTAAAAAATCTGAGGAAATTTTGGTTGCAGATAATAAAATTTTGCGGTTATTTAAAACATATTTAAATAATCATTTTTCTTTAATATAAATTATACTTAAAATGAAACAAATGATGCTTAAATTAATAAAAGAAAATTATGGTTAGGGGTAAAGGGAGAGGGAGAGATCTGCTTAGTGCAATCTAGTTCATTCTATTCCCCTTGGCGTCGCATTTGCTAAATATCGTGCTCTCTAATTCGCCCTTCAAGTCTCACATAGTGAACGCACTGTGCTAGGAGTCGTAGTGGCGGGGTAGCGGCTAGCAAAGGCATTGAATTACACTCTCCTTTTTATCGACTTTGCTGTTACCGTTTGAGCTGTTGCCGACTGCAGGACAATCGGCGCCGCTTGCGCAACGCTATAGCGCGAATTCTGATATTCAATTGTTTTGGCTGATCGTGACATAGCCAATGTTTTCGTGGTTTTTGTGTTTTTCCCCATTATTTAGTGAAACTGTGAACCTGATTTCTTTGTGATCATTGCGTAGTTATTGGCTTCTATGCAACAGCAGTGGCGAAAGATATTATTTTGAGTACACACATGTGCTTTTTCTTTTTCTACGGTGAGACTGAATAAATAAGTTTAACTGTTTTGTTATGATAATTTGTCTTTTTCAGTGTAGTTATACAGAGTAATTACGTGTATGTGTACTCACGTACTGAAAGCCACAACACAATGAAAGAATAAAATTTTACGAAACACCTTCGAATTTTGTTGCACGGATTCTTCGAAAAATCTTCATTTTGTCCTTGTTTAAAACGATTAAATTTTTCCAAATTAGTTTATTTGCTAAAAATTATAAAGAATTTTGCAGGAGAATCCCGAAAACACGTCAGAACTGTTACTAAAAAAACCGGGAAAACTTTCGAAATGTACCTGGGAAATTAAAATCCCTCATCCTGTGGCCACCCTGTTAATTTTACATGACTGCAGTTTCAGATTTAAATACTGCAGTCATTTCTGGCAAGTAATTTAAATAGTATGTATGTATTGTTTTCATGTTATGTGTTTAGAAATAAGAATATGAATATATTTAAAATTTGACTTAAAATACAATTTCGTTTTATAGTAGAATCTACTATTATGCGAGAAAATGGTAAAACTAATAATACTTTCTTCTTAATAAAATATACTGAGTATATTTTAATTACAGAACATAGTACACTGTTTCTTTGAATAAAAGTACAAAAATAATTTATTTAAAGAAACATTACATAATAATTATCTATTATATTATAATATAATATAATAATTGTTTACATAAATATTAATTTTGTAGAATAAAGTATATTCCAAAATGTTTAATTTATGAAAGCTAATTTTTTTCTATATCATTTTCAGACTGCACTTAAAAATTCATATTTCCTGCACTTATTTTATTTACCACGAAGTATAAGATGCCATAATGTCTCATAATTCACTTTCAAATTCCAACATTGATTTGATTTTCATCAAATAAATGATATATTTTGAAACGTTATTTCAATTAGCCCGCCGAAATTCCAACATTTTACTTGAATTATCGTCGGCGACGAGCAGTTAGAGAGGCAATTATTTATTTATTTCAATATTATATGCATTTCCAAGAGCTGGAAAATATATACGAATAAAATGGATGTCTCAAATTCTTACTCCAATTACTTGTGATAGTTTGAACACGCTGCCTTTGCTTAAAATTAAAATAATGTCCGCTCTTGCTCGATCTGGCTCATGCTCGAGCACGAGCAAGGTGGTAAACGTCCATCACTACGCTGGACACCCTGAGATTGTAAAAAATTCTGGAAGATTTTGAGGTAATTTTGTTCAGGATTTTACAAAAAATTTAGGAAAAGTGGGAATCACTTTCAAAAATATTTAAAAGTTCTGAAAAGTTCAAAATTAAATTTTGCCTTTTTATTTGGAAAGATTACATAATTTTAAGAGAAGGTATAAAAATATTATGTGACGAATGAAAAATTCCGAAAGGGACGTCTGATAAATGCAGAAAAATAAAATTTCCGACACTTTTAAATTGCCGAATTGGAAAATTCCCGAAATTATAAAATTATCGATATATAATTTAAAAAACCGTGCGCTTTGAACGCAAAAAAGGCTCCCTAAATTTTCTTCAAGTCTGATAACATTTTCCAAACAAACTTGGCAGAATTCAATTCAGCTCTCATTTATCTCTAAATATATATTTTTTTTCTAAATTTAAAAATGAAATTTTGAGAACGTTTTTTGTATTTTTTTAATACTCTGCACATTTTCAAACCTAATTTTTCTTCCAGAAAAAGATTTTTTTTTCAATTGGTATTTTAAAATCACACAACAAATTTTTTTTTAAACTTTTTAAACATTAAAAAAATCGTTGATAAAAGTATTTGGTTATGTAATCGTTTAATAAATAAATAATATTGAATGAACATTTTTTTTAATTGTTTAAATTCGGGGATTTTATTCTTCGGGTGTTTCAAATTCGGCAATATCATATACTTTTAGGAATTTCATTGTTTTGGAGTTGTTCAATTCGGGAGTTTTATATTTCTGCACTTTTATAATTTCGGGAATTTTATTTTTTCGAAATTTTCTAATTCGTAAATTTTACAGTGTCGGGAATTTTATTTTTCGGGGGTTTTCTGTCGCCTCTTCCAAAAAATAAAATTCCCCATACTGTAAAATTTCCGAAGTATAAAAGTACCGAATTGGAAAATTCCCGACAGCTTATAATACATAGTATTTTTAAGAAATTACAAGAAAAACGTTCTCAAAAATCGAATTATTATTTAAAAAGTGAACATAAAAAGAAACTTCGAGATAAACCAATGCTGAATTAAATCCCGCAAAACTTTTTTCGTTTCAAGCGCACGTGTTTTTAAATTTATTGTTATTTTAAATTCAAACCACTTTTGAAAACTTTAAACATTACAAAATCTCTATCATAAAAATATTTGATTATTGTGTTTTTGATAAATGAATAATATTTACTGAAAAAAACCTTTTTTTCAATAATTAAATTCGTGAATTTTCAAGTTCAGGCTATTCAGATTTCGGCAATTTTATAATTTCGGGAAGTATGTAGTGTCGGGAATTTTATTATTTCGGATTTTTCAGTCCCAAAAATATTTCAAGACATTTTAAAAGATTTACAAAAATGCAAACAAAAAAAATCGAAGGGAATTTTTTTTTGCAGAATTTACCAAATTTGTAAGAAAAGTGGGAATCATTTCAAAAGATATTTAAAAGTTGTGAAAAAAGTTGAATAATATTTAAAAATAGATTTTATGAAACATGACAATTTTTCTCAATGCGCTAGTGAAATTTTATTCGACTAATTTTGTTTTGCAATTACTTGGAATTATAATTCTATATTCATAACATGTTTATGAATATAGTCGTCTACATTTATCGCGGGTAACTAAATCCGCACCGCATCTACGTTTATAATATATTTTCCGGCGGATAAAGGTTTTGAGAATTTAGAGAATGATTCAAAGTGAGCATAACTATCTGTTATGGGATAATAATGTGAATAACTAAAATAATGCTTTTTTTCACTACAAAATGAATGTTGAATGTATTGCAGCAATAGATTCCTAGACTTTCAATAAAACTTATAGGGAAAAAATCACATTCTTTGCGATGAAATCAAGTTTGAATGAGACGGTGTCGCAGTGAGACAGGCAGTGTGATGGTTCCTTATGAAGCGGTAATGCTCGAATCTTTCCACACTGCGCATGCGTCATGTCAGAAACCGAATTGGTTAATGTTTGCGTTAAAATAACGTTAAAATAATTATTTAATTTTACTTTTTAAGCATTATTATTTGTTGTAAACACTTTATTTGCAAACTTCATCATTTCAAATAAGCGCGCCAACAGTAACGAATAAGCTTGCTGACACCCAAGCTACTTTTTAATGTAGGATATAGGTTCCTTGGTTATTAGACTAATACTTACTACACATGCCTAATGACAAATTCAGCTCATAACCGTGTAAATTTGTATAGGTATTTTCTAGTTACTTTTGACGCGGAAAGGTTGGTGGCCATCGTAACCTCATATAATCTGTCCAGGGTAAGGTGCAGGGGGATAAGGGTTGGTTAGTTACACCCTAAATTGTACATGCAATTGTCATTTGCAATAGCAAATAAAGAAAAACAAATAAATAATTATGTCTGCAATTGGGAAAACTACGTAATATACTATAATTCTATGGCAGAATTTGAATTTCGAGAAATAAAAGGACAGAAAACTGTCGCAAAGTGTATGCTTCCCTACAAAAAGTTACAAAATATGAATTTAAATCGACTAAAAAGTCAGAGATACCTAATTAATGGTTAATTATTCGTATAAAATTTATTTTTATACTGAATAGTTGCTTGTAAATATAGGTTATTTTATGACAAGACCCATGCGCACAGTGGGGCCAAACCGAAAAAACCCGGACGAAAGTCCAAACAGTCAAGAAATCGTCTTCAAATTGACGACTCGGGGGTTTTCGGGGTCGCTGATCACGAACCTGAACTCAGATTTGCAAAATTCACGATGACGGATCCAATATGGTGGACACGATTTGTAAAATGTACGTAGATTCGGCCCAAAATTGGTATATGGGGGTTCGCGGGGTCGCTGATCACGAATCTGAACACAGATTTGCAAATTTCAAGATGGCGGATCCAATATGGTGGACACGATTTTTAAAATGTCAGTATTCTGCTCAAGATTGGTATATGGGGGTTTTGTTGAATCTAAAAGACAATTTTAATG
>CAKNWT010135799.1:2929-17656 GCA_932066315.1 Andricus coriarius
ATACTTTTACTATAAAAAGGGTAACAAAGTGAATTCATTACTCTCGCGCTACTAAAAAAAAAAATGAAACAGAAAAAAACCTGAATCAGAAAAAAACCCTGAAATAGAAAAAAAAACTGAAACAGAAAAAATACCTGAAACAGAAAAAATCTGAAAACAAAATAACTCAAATAGAATAATAAAATTGTGTAATGTGTATAGATTATATAATGAAATTCAAATACAAACATATTTTTTATCTTCTTATTTTAATATAACATGCAAACCTTGCTCCTATTTATGTTGTTGTCCTCTCACTTCAGCTAGTGGTGGTGTTGATGGCTGTGGTGGTGGTGGTCGAGTTGATGGTGGTGGTGGTGTTGTTGCTGCTGGTGGTGGTAGTGAGTCTAAAACCTGCTCCACCGATTATGAAGATGATGCTTGTGGTGGTGACTCCTGTAACAATGGTACTGGCGATGGTGCTGAAGGCCACTCCAACTCTGTGAAGTATATTGGTGATGATGTATGGGAATCTATCACCAGCTCCTCTGATGAAGACGTCCATGATGAAGGAGATGATGAAAGAAGTAGCTTCCATCGAACCAACTGTAATCAATATATTTAATAAGTTTTATACAAGAAAAAGTAATAATTACTTATAGATAAAATGTTAAAACTCACCTCATTTGAATCAAAATCAACGATTTCCTTCATGATATCTTCTACTTCCTGGTCGAAGAGAAGGTAGGGTGGAGATGCAGGAGGACTATGCTCTTACTCAGCCATCTTTTTCTCTCTCTCTCGAACCACTGCTGCTGCTGCTGCTGCTTCTGCTACTACTGCTGCTGCTGCTGCTGCTGTTGCTGCTGCTGTTGCTGCTGCTGCTGCTGCTAGCTACCTAAAACATACGATGCCAGCCGACTGTGCTAGCACGCTTTATATCCTCTGATCGCCACTCACTCATCACTATCTCACTCCCGACTGCGTTTGGTCGCTGGAATTCCCCGCGCAGACAGAACGCACATGCGAAATATGTGGAACACCGGTGGACGTGGAGGGAACAACAGCGCGCACGCGTGCAGGACGCACTGGGGGGGGGGGGATACAGGATGTCGGTAAGGTATGGACAGACTGAGAATAAATTCAACGGTCGGTAAATGCCTCACCGACTGTCGATACATTGATATTAGTGCTGGCAGAAAGCACTGAGTGACGTCATCAGTTATTTACACCCGATTGATAAGGTAGGCTCCTGATTTAGTGACTGACGCTCCATCTGTTGCTGGAGATGTGCATTATCGATGGCCCCTGTTTTACCGACATATAGAAAAATGATACTATAAAAATTACCGACTTGTCTGTTTTACCGACTGAGGGTAGAATTGTTCCCCACCTTACCGACCGATGGTAAAATGAGAATATACAAAATTACTGACCTCTCTGTTTTACCGACTGAAGGTAATAGGTACATATGCCAAAAATCTAATATGAAAAATTACCGGCTTAAATGGTTTACCTGTCGATTTTAATAAACTGGTTTGTCAATCAATGGCCACTTAGCACGGAACTGAACCTCATAATGTTAACTTAGCAGTGATCCAAATTACGAACCTCACTGTTTTACCGATTTAGTATGGAACAGAACCTTATAATGGTAACTTAGCGGGAATCTCCATTATCAACCTCACTGTTTTACCAACTTAGAATGGAACAGAACCTTGAAATCACCTACCTCTCATTTTTACCGACCGATGGTACAATGCTATATCAGCAGGAATCTCTATTAGCAACTTTACTGTTTTACGGTCTCCGGTAACTTAGCACAGAACAGGACCCTCCCTTTGTCAGTGGCGCCATCTGTTGGTGTCGGTAACTTGCGACGGTGGCGTCATCTCTCGGAATTTGAGCTCGTAGCCGCCTAGCCCTACTACTGATGGCAGTTGGCTGAAACTAAAATATTAAAATAACCGAAATGAGAACACACATTTACTAGTGAAAATGAGCACGAATTTATTTTAATCGAGAAATGCTTCAATAAATTGAACACGAATAAATATTTAGACGTTAATTAAATTGATAACAACTGACGTATATATCTTTACTGTTATTCTAGATTCAGGTATTACCAAAACGTATGTACATCAGGGTACAGTACCGTATGGTGGCAATGGACACAATGGGAAAAACACATTGATTGGATGGCCTTGAATGGAATCAATTTAGCGCTTGCATTTATTGGTCAAGAAGCTATATGGGAACGCGTTTATTTGGAAATGAATTTGACGAGAGAAGAAATAAACCAGCACTTTGGAGGACCGGCTTTTTTACCATGGTAACTTCATCATTTGTTACGTACATTTTTTAAACCAAATTCTAAGGGAAATAATTGAAAAAAAATTGATAACGCTATTTCTCAAATACAACAGTCCCGTAAAATATGAAAGGCGTGAAAGCATTTGCCGTCAAAAAAGAAAAAATTCACAGGCCAATTAACTTGATATTGAATATTTTCGGGCGGGTATGTTCGCTTCAAATAGATTTTTGTGACCGTGTCAAGTTCATGACAAATGTAGACGAGGAATCGTTTTAACTTAGTCAGTTATATTAACGTCTTGTCATTTATCAATTTTAATTGAGTCATCAATTGTCACTAACTAAACTACTAAGAACTATTGAAAATAATCGTGAGTGGATTCACACATCTTTCAATCCGGTACCAAAGGAGCCTATTTCGGGTTGCTTGAAGCGCTTTTAGAATCTCTTGAATCAAATTTTACCAAATTTCAAGAACAACATGTTCAGTTATTGAAAATTCTTCGTGAAAAAAGTGTCTTGCCTCGATGACAGATTCTACGACAAAGTCAAAGAATGGTATCAAGATACTGAAGGGAAATACTTTGATGCCCTTTAGGCATTAACTACGCTTAACAGAACGGCTTACAGTTAAGTCGACCCAGCATGTCATCGCAACGTCATCAACGAAGTCGTTTCCCAAAATCGTTTTTCCAACATCTTCGAGGGATTATATCTAGTGGTCGAATTTTTCCAATTCATTGATGTATTGAATTGATAGGACCATCAAAATGTCGGATATCGTAAAGCATAAACATTAAAAAACTAATCTACAACAAGTTTCGAGCCTTGACTGCAATTTAGCAAAGACAATTTGCTGCCAGTAAGAACCTTTCCCCTAATTGTCAACATCAGCATAGTTTCAATGATTTATCCTCAGCGAGAACCTGTCGAATCTGTTAGCAAAAGCATCTTACCATGCTTCATCTGGACTCACAGGCTGTAAACTCCATTCATCATACATCGAAAAATGAGGAAGTCAATCAACAGCTCTCAGCTGCTAATCATCAACTGGTACATCAGTTACTGGCTAGTCGCTCATGCTAGATGTGAAGTTGATCGTGTGTTCTAGCTCCGGACTTTGACTTAGACTTTGAAAATTCTATTAATGCTCTCATTATTCTAAAGCTTTCCCCGTATGTACGAAGATTATTGATATTATCATTGCAGCAGATTTCGTTCCATATCTGTTTCTTCCAAACATTTGTGATGGACCTCCTATTGCTCCTGTCGTTTAGGAAAATTATTTCGGGTGGCCCTTGTCCGTCAAAAACTCTAGGAGATACGTCAACGGATTTAAAAAGTGAGTCAGCAGTAGCTGTCGGGACGCATATATCTTTGTTGACCAATGTGACCCTTTATCTTCAAAAATTCTGCGAAGATCAGATGATCGATTTAAAAATGACCTTGAATTCGGAAGAAGAAGAATCTCAGGAACTTTTGGTTTCAATTTATTCACGCAATTCTGATAAACGATTTGCGGTTTATCTTCGAATGAAGCATAAGATCAATGCACTTGGCAATTCCTATCGTACAGCTTTACGAATGATTCATCGTATGCAGCGTCGCTTCAAGTACAATCTTTCTCTTGTAAAAGCCTACACCCGTTTCCTAGAGGAATATCAAAACCTTGGTCACATTATTTTAACCACTGAGTCATCACTTTGTTAGGATTCATTTAGTTTCTTTTTTCTACTACATCATGGAGTTTTGCGCGAAACAAGCTTCAAGACCAAACTTCGAGTGGTCTTTTAAAGATCTCACCGTACAGAAACAGGATCTTATCTCCATGAGTGTCTCCACACTCGACCATAAATTCTTCCAAACATGATGGATATCTTATAGCATTAGAGACTCTTGCGGGTCGTTGTCTGCGTCGACGTAGAAAATAAGCACAGAAAAATCCTGGTACACAGTGATGATGATGATCTTCAACTGATTTTATAGAGATATTTAGCGATCCACCTGATTGCGCATCACGAGGTCCCACCGCCATTCTCTGAATTCATTTTCATTGTGGAGGAGTAGCCCTGATTGGCTGCCTACCTTTTTTCCACCCAGGGTTCCCTTCATGAAACCAGGGGATGGATATGGAGGAGCGAACCTTGAAGGTTCACACAGCTAGTACTGTTCCAATAAAGTGGGTACTTCTACATCGTTATTCCACTTTGAACGTACTTCTCAGAGCTGCAGCATGACTGCTACGATTCATTGGATATCTTCGTCAAACATCTGATCTAAAGCCATCAATCCTCTCTCCTTCATAACTTCAACCAGCTTATTAACTAATCTCACCTAAAAGGAAATTGTGTCCCTGAACATCAGTGATGTCTTATAGTTGCCTGAGCCTTTATTTACAGATGTCCTCCGCATCTTTGACATACAGTTGTAAGGTCACAGCAGCTTATCACAGACTAACCAGGCACTCGTTACACAACTGAATTAGCTTCTCTTCTTCGAGGCATAAACTATGTCGGACATGTATATCTTCGAGCGACGAAAGGTTGTGGGCATAAATGCCTTTTTGCATATTTCAAATGTTGCTCCACTCTAGCGGTTCATCTAGAAGCTGTTTCAGACCAGAGAACTGAAGACTTTTTAGCCGCCCTTCGACGCTTTACATCTAACCGAGGTCTTTGTGCGACACTTTCCTGTGACCAGCTAACAAACTTTATTCAAGCTGAATCTCAGCTTCGATACTCCTTCGCCGTGGCTTCTAATACATCTCAGTTGATCACTTCAAATATTGCATCGGACGGGACTGACTGGCAGTTCTATCGACCAGTTGCGCCTTATTTTAGATCATTAATGAACCTGATGAACTTACGATTCTTACACCAGAGCACTTTTTGATCGACAAGCTTTGAAATCACATCCCAGAGCCGACCTTGCTTAATGTTCCTACGAATCGTCTCTCTCGTTGGCAATTTCACAGCAAATATGAGAGCATTTTTGACATCGTTGGACTTCAGATTATCTCAAGGAACTACAACCTCGCTCTAAATGCAGTGAACCATACCCATCGCTTAAGACTGGTGATTTTATTCTCATTCATGAGAAGATCTTGCTCCCTACGAAGTAAACCCTTGGACTCGTCATCCAGCTTTTACCCAAGATCAATCAGCCATGTTCATGCAGTGTCGCAAAATGTTACTTGAGTGTCATTTTTGTGATTTAGTTACCAATTGATGTTTTATACTCCTCTTTCGAAATAATAGCGTCTACACGAGGCGAGCGAAATGTCTCATTCTTATCATGAGTTGAACTCTTTTGAAAGTGGGTGCATTGCGACATTAATTTCACCTAAAGTTGAAAGAGATCACATTGATTATTTTTCAAACATTATTCAAAACCTTAATTTCGATTGCTCGCGACCAGTTTGGGAAAAATTTTACAGAATTTTTTTGGATGTTCTTTCCACTCACGTAAATTAAAATTCATGTGTGTTAAAATTCAAAAACGATAATTTCAAACTATTCTGTAGAATCCGAAAGTTGAACAAATGTGAAATGACACATTTTGTTCATGATCTCTAATTATATATACTGTTTTAATATTTAAAATATTAGACAAAGAGATTTCCCTCAATCTTCCTGTTGATAGAAAGACTAATCAGTGAGCAGGCCAAAGCCGTGTTGTGGGACAAGTATGAAGAACCATCCATAACCTTACCACATAAATCCATAAAACTTGGGTAGTGTGATGAGCCTAGAACAGTGCTAGTCTACGCTTATACCCGGAAAGGGATTTAACTTAATGATACAATTATAAGTCTTCAGATACACGCGTATGAATTACTCTTATTTGAAAGCACATCCGAAACTCAAGTTACAATTCTAATCTAAAGGCTTGAATTTTCAAGAGTTATATAAAGGTATCCTTTATGAATCAATTTAAACTTGCTGTGCATGGAGTACACACTTTCCTGAGTGGGGAGCTAAATGTAATTGATTTTGATGAAAATGCGAACAACTAAACCTGGAGACAAAACAACAAATGTTCCTGGTTCATGTCTACCATATCTGCAAGATACTTGACTTTTTACATTCTCATTCATGAGAGTGTAATGTATTCGTCCAAATTTTCGATCTCTGGTTTTTAACGGATCTTTACGTTTCGGCACTCACAGGTTCCGAAAATCATAAAATTTTGTCGCTGTCTGTCTGTCTGTATGTCTGCATATCTGTATATCTGTCTGTATGTATGGTTACCTGAATTTTGTCTACACGCTAACTTTTGAAGGATTTGTCGAATCGAGTCAGCCTTTGATAAACTTTTTAAGGGTACTAAAATGAAGGTCGAGTTCGTTAACCAGATATTTTGGATAAAAATTAAAAAAGTGAGCACATTTTGAAAATTTTTGAGACCACTTTTTTCAAGATTTCAAAATTCTATCTACGGTTTTTAGTAGTATGCAAAGACACAAACCATTTATCCTAATGACATTTTTTGATAAAATCGAAATTATCAGAGTTATAGCATTTTCAAAATCCAAAAAAATAAAGGAAAATTAACATTTCAAGCCAAACAACGCACGATATGAAAAAAGTCAGAAGGAGGAAAACGTTTCTTTTTTAGAGCGGTACAAGATAATCATAAGAACTTTTTGAATTTTTTCGAAAAATCAAAAATTCAAATTTTGATCGCACTAAAAATAATAAAAAATCAAAAACTCAATTTTTCTGGCCAACTATGCAAGATACAAAAAAAAGATAATGAAATAAAAGTCGTGCGCCTAAAAAAGATGTACAAGTTTGTTATGAATTACTTTTTGATAGGATTCGTAGTTTTTGTTTTATTCGCGAAAACAACATTAAAAATAAAAAAATTGCATTTTTGAACAAACGACACAAGTTTTGAGAAAAAAATGAATAGACTGAAGTTGCTCATCCAAAAAGCAGCTCAAAAATTGTTTTCAACAATTGTTCGATAGGACGCTTAGTTTTTGTGTTAATTGTAAAAAAACACATTAAAAAACATCCAGATATTTCCAACCAAAATTAAAAATTTTGTGTCTAAGTTTCTTTTAGATGGGAGAGAGTCTTGAAGATTATCCTAATTAAATTTTTTATTTCGATAAAAATTCAAAAATTTATATGCTTTTCAACATTTTGATAATTTCCAAAAAGCAGAAAACAAAATTTTCTCTGTTAGATTGAAAAATTGCAATCGAAATTTCCACTTTATATGAAATATATTTCAAAACTATCCTCATAAAAAATTTTATTCGATCAAAATTCAAAAAGTAAAAGCATTTTCAAATTTGGAAACAAAATGTTCCGTTTCATGTTATTTGCATGGTTTTTTTTTAAAGCAATCGTCTGTATAACCTGACTGTTGAGGGCAAAGCCCGAGTATGGCAATGAGAATGTAATCGTCAAGGCCGTAGGTGCTTTGAGAACCCTCTTCAAAGTCAAATTAAAAAAAAAATGTTTAATTTCACTTTATGATTATAGTTTATCAGGGGTTTGAATCACAGGTTTTGATTTGCGCGCTCAAACTGGGTGCATTTTCAGGGCAGCTGAGAATACAAATTAGTGCAAAGTAAGGAGAAAATATTAAAGTCATCATGGAAAATAAAAATTGTACATTATTTTGTAATATCTGAATAAGCAGTATCAGATCGAGTTAGAGAAAGAAATATAATATACATTAGATATAATAGTGTTGAACATAATGTAGAAAAGTTCACATTTTGGACAAAATCGAGTGCGAAGCACGAGATACGTGATAAGAATGTATTCTTTAAAGCCGAAAGAGCTTCAAGGACCGAGCGCGTGGTAAATATATCATCGAGCGCGAAGCGCGAGAACCAACAGTTGCGCGCCCTAGGCGCGCTCAAACTTGCGAGCAAAGCGAGCCGCGGGCATAGCGCGCAATGAGAATGTGCGCGCGCGGCGGGCATATTTTTTATTTTATATTTCGCTCATCTGACCTAAATCTTGAAATATATGTCAATTTGTCGAAGAGAAAAAAACTTAAAGCAATGGAAAAAAGATCAAAAATCCGTTCAAAAGAAATCTATTTTGATGTTAGATTGTTTACAAAAACTAAAATGGTCGATTTTTTAAATAGGTCGAGATTATAGAGCAACCTGTCAGTATGCGAATGAAAAAAAAGAAGGATCCGAATAATATCGAGCAATATTCGAAAAACTATTTTTTTGGCGGGTTTTCTTATTGACTTTACAATTATTTTACTTATGTAGCATGAAATTTCAGAAAGATTTCTAAACGGCTCTACAAGATCAGAAAATATGCTTCTGTTTTCATGCAATCGTAGTGATCCATGCATAAAATTCTCATAGTTCCAATTGTCACTTCAGAACCTCGTTTATCAAGATTCAGTGAAAGCATTAAAGATATTTTTAAATTAGGAAGGTGTTCATTTCCAATAGGAAATTTTCTCTTGAATTAATACATTCAATAGAATATGAAGGTATATCAATTTTAATAAAAATACTTTCATTATCTACAGCCAATACATATACGTCTTAGTAAACCGAACTCCATTTCATCTTGCTTTGAGTGGACGCAGTAGTGGACAATGAATACCCTTTTTGATACTAAGCCGGCTCCTGGAGCTAAAATACCATCCAGCTACGTATATTGCCCCGTTGAAGATTAAACAATTTTGAATACATATGTCATTTATGTAATTCTGGTTATTTATGTTAATATTATCTCACTGAATGTAATTTATGTCCATGGAACTCTCTCCAAGTACATTTTAATCTCTTGATCTCTTGCAAGTACAAGTGCTTTTCATTATCTTACGGTCTTGCTTGGTCAAATTGATATTGTTTTCGATTTGTTTTCCATTTTAATACCTTCCTGGAATAAATAGTTTGAATATAATAAAGTCTATAAAACGATAAAATTCTTTCAATTAATTTTGAATTGTATTGTAGTTTCTTTGGCTGTTTCAATTAAATGCAATTATATGTTGTTATTACAATGGTCCGGATGCATGGAATTAAACCTTATTTTGTAAATATTTTTGTCAAATGATTTTTTTTGCTATAAATGTCACATCAGCTTAATAGATATATCAGTATAACCAAAGTTGTGGCTGACACTCTGATGGCTTGATTCCACTACTCATGTATTCGTACTAGATCTGAAGGTCGTCCGTCAAAGAACCATTTGTATCATAGACCGCATAAAATATTAAGATTTTTCTTGGTTGTGGCCTTTGGTCTTACAATCGAAAGGTTGTAAAAAAATGAGTTCTTATTTGTTAAAAACGTCGATGCTTTCGCCATGAATCATGGGCTCATCAGGACTGTAACAAGGGTGGAAGTACATAGCAATACAATTTTTATTATTAACCTAATATAAGTTTCTAAAAAAGGAAATTTTTTATTTGAAGCTTACCGCAAGTGACGTTAATAGTATTAAAAAGCCGTTTTTTAACTAAACACCATGGTAAACGAGTGTTGGAATATGTCAAAAATTAAACATCTCTCTTCTCTTTATAATTAAAAATAAGCTTCGTGATATCCCTTTTCCACCTATTAAAGATCGAATAAAAAAATTCGCACAAACTAACCTTATTTATAGAATTTATTGTAAGGATTGTCATGTGATCTATATTGGACACACAAAACGTCATCTTAAGACTAGAATCTCAGAACACCGAGCAACTTAAAATAACCAAAAAGAACTAGTACAGATTTATGCAAGCATTCTACAAATTTCGATCATAAATTCGACTTTAATTCTGAAAATATAAAAATTCTAGGCATCGAAAGTAATCATCACAGTAGAAATATTTTTGAAATGAGTAATATTGTAAAAAGTGCACGTACCGTTAATTTTAGATCCGACACTGACAACCTTAGTGTCATATACCACGACATTATTGAAACTTTTCAGAAAATTAAGTAAAATATGAAACTTACCAATCGCTTTAGTTCCTAACCTAATTTTTTGGAGCAGATCATAATCATGTGGATCTGCTACATTTTTTTCTAAATTTTGTCAAATTTATAACAAAAATCAATGAATTAACTTTAAAATCATTAACGAAAATGTAAATTAACAGTTTGCAACACACAAAAAACTATTTTTAACCAATTTTATCACCACTATCTCGGAAAATAATTTTGGCACGAACTCCTACACGTTTCTTAATTAAATGAAAAATATTTTTTCAAAGTCTTTCAAAAATTTCTTGTAAGTGTAATTTTTTATAAAACGATTTGTATCTAAAATTAAGTATACACTCACTTTAATGCTTTTACTTTTTTATCTTCGTAGAGATTTAAAAAAGTCTAACCTACGACAGTAGATTATCTTCACCTCTTAAAGTAATGTGTTCAAAAACGGCTTTGCAATATTAGAAACGTCACTTACGATAAGCTTTTAATAAAAACTTTTTCTTTTTTAGAAACTTAAATTATTGTTATAATAACAATTTTATTGCTATGTACTTCCACACTTGTTACAGTTCTGATGAGGCCATGATTCATGGCCAAATGCATCGACGTTCTTAATAAATAAGGACTCATTATTTTAAAAACTTCACTTTTCACTATACACGAAACATGATTTCGAAAAATTCGGAATCCCACCAATAAAATTCAGATAGACGATATCAACCCCTAACAAATCGCTTCATCTCTTCAGAAATATTAGTCCCGGGTTTCGGCACTATTTGTTACGTAACCGTTTGAATTCAAACCAATGTTAGATCGGGTACCAGAACTAAGGGGAGGGAAGTGAGAAGGTTGGCATTATTCAGTGACACAGGTTAAGTCAATTAAATTTATTAAAATAATCCGCGAATAGACTCTCACACTTTCCTGGGCATCCACAATACCAAATTCCGATATGACATTGCTTCAGATCAACCTGACCGGGGAACACCACTAAAAAAAGTCTTACAAATCTATAATTACACTTATTTTAATGTAAGCTTTACAGATATTTGCGACACATTATTTTCGTTATTTTACATTAAATAACATTCAATTAAGGACACCACAGTTCTTCTAAATTAATCAAAACTTTGCAATAGAGTAATTAATAAATCTTAACTTATTGCAAACAGTATTCCGAATTGCACTGATGAACAAATCAACCTTTCGTTTACAGACTTCTTTTCTCCACCCTCCGTTTACAGACAGGGTCTTTTGAGTCCGACTCAGCTCTTTAACTGTTTCGAGCTTTAGAAAAACTGGTAAAGTTCTGGGTTACCTTTTAAAGCCATGATCCACTTGTTGTTAGTGTTAATTGTTAAGACCTCGTTTAACACAAACAGTTTTTCGTAGACGAGATATTCCGGTTTATTTCAGGATATTCCCGGTTCTACTCTACTCTTTTGGGGTAGTTCTATGGGAAAAGCACTAGCTTGCAGCCCTGGATATCGCTACGCGTAAAGTCATGCATATGCAGAAGATCTTGCATATCAATTTCTCCGTTTCGCGATTAAACATCATCTCCTAACAGTCGTCTTCTAAAAATGATCAGAAATCACAAGATGATTGGCAAAGGAACGTTACTTTACGAAGCCGCGGAGCAGGTGACGGAGAAACTTGGCCTGAATTTCGATATCAGAATAAGGGAAACCTTCCCTTCTGTTAAACTGCTTGTGCAGTTTGAACCGCTAAAGTTGCACCGCGGAACCCATAAAGACCATTTTCATGGAAAATCGTCCAAAGCACGTCACAGCAATCCGCATGGGTAACGGCAGCGCCGATTTTCAAACCGTTGCTGACTTGGCAGACAATATCGTATCGGCTCTTCCAACTCTGCCAAACAATTCTGTTTTTATAACAGAAATTTGGTAAAAAAGCTAAATACTGCAGAATTTCTTGCTTTTGAGTTCAGAAACCGAATTCAGAAAATTGAGCGATTGTTCTCGCATGGAGAACCTAGGATGAGAGAAATCCACTTCCATAAGTCTCCACATTCACGACCGCAACTCCGGACCTGTCTTTCTTATTGATACAAATTTCAATCTGTTTTTGTTGCTGGTTGGCAAAAAAGATGCGAGCATCTTCGGGGGGAGTCCCCCAGAGATCGAAAATCTTGGCAATCGCAAAAAGTAATGTCTCGTAAATGCTACAAGACGGCATCTGTCGACTATAGGCTATTCCCTGTGCAGCACCCATCCATATGTCACGCCACGACAATGCCAGATGAATATCTTGTCCCGCATTGCCAAGTTTGGCCTATACAAGTACACGTACATCTTTCGATCATTGGGAGATCTTGAATTTGTTTTTGCGTATATCGACGACATCTTAGTCTGTTCCGCGAGTTACGAGGAACATACTAAGCAACTATAAATTGTTTTCAACGTCTCAAGGATTCCTCTCTTCATCTCAATGCTAGCAAGTGAAAGTTCCACAGGTCATAAATAGTGTTTCTAGCTTACCTGATCAGCCAAGTCGGTCATAAATACAGTCATGAGAATGTTCAAACCTTCGCACAGTTCCCAACACCACTCACGGTCGTGGAACTTTGCAGATGCATTGGCTTAGCAAACTCCTATCACTCAAGTTTACAACATGCTGCTGACGTTCATGAAACCTTACACTGCTATATGGGCGAATCGCGTAAAAATGATAAGAGAGAAATAATTTAAAATGAGAAGCCTAAAGGGACATTTGTCAACGGAAAGCAAATTCTTGCCTACCCAACTAACTCCTCTTGCACAACCTGCTATCGATGCCAAAACACGTCACGTTACCGAACCATCGGATACCGGTATAGAAAAAACTTGGCTACAATGCTTACTACCGTGAACTCACAGTAGTATTGGGGACCATAAAGTACTTGAGGAATTTTCTTAACGATCAGTAATGCAGGGTCCTCATTTCCGATGAAAATCGAGCATCTGCCTAGTTTTATTAACAATGTGGCCAACTCTCTTTCTTGGGTTAAAGCGATATGCCTACCCGCCGAATGAAGTATGAGAGGCCTTCCCAAAACTCAGAAGAACGAGCATGACTTAAAACTGTACCTCTGAAAGATATTAAAGCCCTAACAGTCTATCGATATTTCGTAGACCATTGGATTGCTCGTTCTGAAGCTGCTTAAACTTTAACAACTGGTCAGTGTAGTCAATTCGAATAAAAATTTCTTACTGCATTTCTCCAACTTACAGGTTACATGGGTTCGCCTCCTGTGAAATTTCATCATGGAACGACGTCACTTATTCCAGAGGAGTTCGCCCTAGTAGATGTATAGGCTGCGTTTAATGCAAGATTCCTACCTTACCGACATCGAGAAGCTTCTAAGCTGTAGTGGTTCGTGTCCATGATAAATCTTTCTGGAAAAGTGGTTCATGTCCGTGCTAAGCTTCTACAACATTCTCGAGGGTCCTGATGACGTCATCATGCATTCCTACCTTACCGACATTCTTCATGACGCCATCATGCATTCCTACCGAATAAGAACAGTTTCAAGGTTATTTCTTATCCCAATAATTTTTCGCGTAAATACTTTCAAGGTTATATTTTGTCCTGGCAATGCATACTGCGTCATATAGTTATGGGAAAAACAAGAAGGATGATTTATTGCTTCCGTACAGATAAATATCGAGACCGTTCTAGAACATTCCTGGATGACGTCACAGAGTAATATCGCGCAATTGTGCCAGCCAAAGGTATGTAACAACAAGTTCAAGGTTATCCTTATCTCAAGAATTTTTCGCGTAAATACTTTCAAGGTTATATTTTGTCCTGGCAATTTCTACTGCGTCATACAGTTATGGGAAAAACAAGAAGAATGTTTATTGCTTCCTTATAGATACCATATTTAACTTAAAATTCCTCTCCTTATTTATTTAATACGCAAAAAAGTTGCACGTGTACAGATGAAATTTGATACTACATAAATAAATTTGATTTATTGCTTCCTTATAGATAACATTCTTTCAGAACATTCTTGATGAAGGTGTTAAATTAAACTGCGAAATTCTCTGGTAAACAAGTTCAAAGTTATTTTCATGAGGCATTATATTTTGCGTTGCAAATATTATATCCCAAACGTGTTGATTATAACGTAGAATTTTCCAGAACTTTATTACATCATATGATGCAATATCTGACAATATTGTGCAAAACTTTCCAGAAATTTGGTAGAGGGGGTAAGCGTCTATAAAAGGAGCTATGTGCTTAGTTCCTCGAATATTCCTGATGACGTCATCAAATTATACTGCGCAATTTTTTTTGGTAGACAAGTTCAGGGATACTTTTCCAATGACGCATTACATTTTGCTTTGCAAAAACTTATATCGCAAACGTGTCGATTATAATGTAGAATCTTCTAGAACTCAAGGATAAAGAGGAAGATGATATTAAAATTTAAAAAATATTTTAAGCCAATCGAATAATATGGGTAAGAGAGTATCTAAAGGAATAAAGCTTTTCTTATGGTAGGTTAT
>CAKNWT010135849.1:2711-16754 GCA_932066315.1 Andricus coriarius
TTTGAGTTTTTTTCGCCAAACGGTTCAGTTCAGAAGAGTAACACTGACGAAAGTTACTTTTTTTAACTGAACCGTTTGCGAAAAAAATCCAAGAAAAGAGATCATATTCTGGGCATGGATGAAAATCAGTAGTATTGCAGCACAACAACGTTGGACACATAGAAGTTCTGTGGTCCGCCAAACCATAGAAGAATTGCAGTGGTAAATTTTGCCGCATCCGGCTTACTCTTTAGACATTGCCCCGTCCAATTACCACCTTTTTCGCTCGTTACTAAACAGCTTAGCTGAGCACCAAATCCAAATTGAAGCTGAAGTGCGAAAAAATGGTGGATGACTTTATAGCATCAAAAGATCAAGCTTTCTTTCGCCATGGAATGTATCAATTGCCTGAGCGTTGTCGAAGAGTAGTAGAAGCCAATGGCCACGATATTAATTAATACTTGCATTTTGTTAGATTTTTATAAATGAAAAAAAAGTTGGTTAAAACGGATAGAACTTTTTTTTACACCTAATATAATTTTTTGTTCACAGGCTCGCAGTTATCTTCAGTCATTACCATACAAACCGAAAGTTCCATGGACGAGTCTGTTCCCAGATGCGGATCCGAAAGCGTTAGATCTTCTAGACAAGATGCTAACGTTTAATCCTAATAAACGAATAGTAGTTGAGGAAGCACTGGCTCACAGTTACCTGGAGCAGTATTACGATCCGGCTGATGAGGTAACAGACTGCTTTTTCGATTGAGAAAGAAAAGAAATGGAGAACTTTCATTTAAAACATTTATAAAATGATTCCAGCCTGTGGCCCAAGAACCGTTTAGATTCGAAATGGAACTCGATGATCTCCCAAAGGAAACTCTTAAACAGTATATTTTCGAAGAAACTATACTGTTTCAAGAAACTCACCAGCAAACGAGTAACTCATAGTTAAAGGGTAATTATATATTTATTTACACTTATATTAGTATTTATTAGAGGTAATATCGTTAAAAAAAAGTCGCTGAACTGAACTATTTTTATCGTTAAGGAGAACATGTTGGTTACTAATGTGAAATTTCGCCTGGGCAGACCCGGGAGGATGGAATTTTGATTATCCCTTAAAAGTGGTTAAAAATGGAAAAATGAGCTAGTTTCTTCCAGCTGGATTTTTTTTTCTAGTGCATATCAAGACAATGAAATATTGTTCTGCGCAGTGGGCAGATCGCTTGATGGGAAGGGGGGAGGTTGGACAGAATGACCTAAACATGTTTTAAAAAAAATTTTAGTATATGGAATTTTTAAGAAAAAACCTTATTTCATCAACTTCTTCCTGACCATTTATTCAGAATTTTGAACATAAAAATGACGTTTCGGAATCAGACCGATTCCATCATCAGATTATCTATTATGAAATATGAATAATTAGAAACATATTACATGTAAGAAAATATATAAAACATAATGGTAAAATGAGTAGAATAGTAAATTATAATACCTTTAACATTTCGCAAATAGTTAGTATTTTGGAACCATAAACAGATAGATAAAATCGATATTTTTTCTTCAAAAAACGTATTAAAATAGTCGTTCTCAGTATAACTAGAATGCTCATTTTCAAAAATAATTAGGTCCTGTAATATATAAATTACATGAAAATGAAATGAAATAGGGCAAACCACCCTAGAGTAGATAGGAAAAAAATCAACAATATTTAACTGCATAAGTTTCCAAAAATAAAGAAAAATTTTCTTTTTGAAATAAAGTTTAGATATTCAATTGCATATTCTTATATAACAAAATATCACGAAATTAGTCAATTAGCTGTATTAAACATTTTTATTAGACCCGGTCAAGTGTAAGATTTTGACAACTCTATCCATCAATAGATAATCGTTTCTGGTATTGCTCCTCGGCACGACATAATACCAAATTGTCGGTAATGAAAATTTATCATTAGTATACTTACAATTACAATTAGTTTATTGAGTTAATAATAGTTGAAACTATGATATTTTACAAAAATCACAAAAGCTTACATTTTTTGTATCTGATATTCCGTGAGGTTGGTACGATTGGTTAACCTGACTTCTGCTGACAGAAAAGTTCAGAATTTTTACATACATTAATCCTAAAAATGATATATTTTCCATTTGACTCCTTAACACAACTAAAACTTATGTGCTTCTTGTTAACTGATAATTTACGCTATTTTCTTGGTTTATTATTTACAATAACTTAAATTTTAAAGGGTCACAGAGCTGCCAATTTTGACAGCGAAATTCTTCGCAATTTTGGGATTATCTACTGTTGGTTATCTGCTGTTGGAAAATTTAATGCCTAATAAAAAGTCCTCAAATATTTATAAATAATAAAGAAGGAACGCTTTGCATCAATAAATATTGTTCATTAAACTTCAAGCTTTGATTCTAATGTATAAACGTGCCACAGAAATGTTTCATTAAGGTTAAAAGTATGAATAATTAAGAGGCGAACATTTTTTTTTTCAGGTCACAAATTAATTTTTTGCTCAAACATTAATTAATTATACAATTTCAATGAAACCTCGGCAGAAAAAGTAGTATCCTTGTTGAAATGTTATACTAACAAAAATAATTAACCTTTTTTTGCCAGTTTTCCAGTTAATTAAGATTATCTACTGAAAATCATTATCTACTGTAGGGTGGTTTCCCTACATATTTATGAGAATGGATGCTAAGTTAGTAAGTTTATAAATAAGTTTCTGATAAATTGTAAATTTACATTTTTAATGACGAAGTATGTAGAAATTTTAAATAATATTTTGATTATTCGAAGTTGAAGAATTTATATAATGTTTATATTAAAAAATTAAATTTATAGGGATGTCGGAGTGTGCACCCTTCGTCTCCATCTTGAGATATGAGCATTCGTTATATTGAGAATATTATCTGAAGAATGATGCCTTGTCGCATGCGTAGTAACCCTTCTAAAGGTCATTGGCGTAAGAATTAGCAATACTATATAATAAAATATAAGTGATTGAATAATAATAATTTAACAATCGAAAGGTATGAAAATCGAAGTGGCATATAAATTAACAGATGAACGTAAATAGAAATAATCAGACGCGAGATAGAACTGGACTTACCATAGTGAATCTAAGATCATGTTGTATGATTCGTTGAAGAAGTCTAAATCAGTTACCTTGTTGAGGCAGTTGTCACCTTCTGTTTTAATAAAAACCATTTCGGCAAAGGCACGTTTATAATAATTAGGTTCAACATGTAGGATTTCAACCCCATCGAAATCAATGCCAGTTGGACCTCTATTATGGCATTGAACCAAATGTTTAGCTATAACTTTAGGATTTTTTTCTACATGGTTGATGTTATTTTTATGTTCCTTTATTCTAATGCGTAGGGGGTGTTTCGCTTCTCCTACATAAGTCCTGCCTCAGTTACACGTGATTTTATAAACTACGTTACATTGATCTAAAATATCTAATTTGTCTTTACATAATTTAATAAATTTATTTAACTTGGATTCAACTCTAAAAACAGTTTTTATTTTAAATTTATGTAATAGCCTTTTGAAATTTTGTGAAATTGTCCCTAAGAAAGGAATGGAAATGATCTCCTCTGTAACATCAATAATACCATTAATGTTTGGGTTGTTAATAGAAGGCTGGTCTTTCTTTTAATCTAACTCAGAAAGTCTTTTATTTATATGTTTCTGTACGAACTCATTAGGATAGTTGTTATACCATAAGAATTTTTTAACAATCTGTAGGTTATTTAAGTGAAAAGTATTATCAGATAGTAGATAACGGCATCGACAAGGTTTTTAACAAGCCCTATTTTATGTTGAATAGGGTGATTGGATAAAAAATTCAGAAGTCTTCCGGAATAAGTTGCTTTTCCAAACCAATTCGTAATAATAAAGTTATTATTATCTCGGCAAAGTTGTAAATTAAAAAAGTTAATAGATTTTTTGTTTTCAATATCAAAGGTAAATTGTAATCTACTGTGGTAAGAATTAAATTGTGATACTGTAAAATTAATTTTATCTTCAGGAAGAATAAGAAAGGTATCATCTACATAACGAAAATACACCGGAATTTGAAAATTTTAAAATAAGTGGAATTCATTAAGAAGATGATGCCCGTCTTAAAATCGTCTAATGGAATTTGTGTATTTACAAATGTGATGCCACCTATTCTCGATACCTTTAATAACCAGCTCTAAAGGAACGTTAGTGGAAAGTGATGAGACGTCTAAAGAAGCCATGATATGGTCATCAGGAATTTTAGTTTTGCTACTGTAATATTTAAAAGTAAGTGAATTTTTAACAGAATATTCATAGATAGGTAAGGAGTCAGAAATTAACCTGTTCAATATTTTGGCTAAAACATATTTAGGAGTATTAATATTAGAAATAACTGGGCTGAGAGGATAATTTTGTTTATGGATCTGAGGAAGACCATAAAACCTAGCAATGTTGGTATTATCAGTTATGAGATGCTTTGTTCTTACATTAGGACTGAATGATCGACATCTATCAATTCATAAAGCATGTTATTAGCCTTCTCTATGTATTCCTGTCTATCCATCACTACAGTAACATTACCCTTGTCCGCTCGTGTCACTAATAAGTCTTTATTGGAATTTAAAAAGTCATTTAAGTTAATATTTTCAGCAATTAGTTTATCAGTGTTTGAAATGTGTGTAGTTTTTTTGATATATTTAGAGGTTAAGGACAAAATCTTGTGTCTAATTTCATCTTGGGCCTTATCTTGTATTTTTTCTAAGTTAGATTCCAAATCTTTTACAATTTCGAAAACATGTTGATGTTTCTTAGAGACAAATTTTGAACTAAATTTCTCACCTAATGTCTGATTCCGAAACGTTATTTTTATGTACACAATTCTGAATAAATGGTCTGGAAGAAGTCGATGAAAAAAGGTTTCTCTCAAAAAATTCCAAATTGTTATTTCCCAGACGTTAAATCAAGAATATTTACATCCCGAAATTTGTTTTTATATTTTTAGTATATGTTTTTCTACTCTGTTATTCATGGCGACCAGCTGTTCCCTGCAATTTCACCCTGCACGGTAGAATTTATTTTTCCATGTACCCACCAAGCAGGACAATTTTTGCAAATTTTGGCGACGCAAGAACTTGGTCATTGTGTAATCTGCGGGATCATTTTCTCTACTGTTGCGATTTCGGGTTTTCGCTTAGAGAATCACCTATAACTATAACATTTTTAACAACAATTTCTGTGAAATTGCGCCTAAAATCTCTACGCTAATCGAGCTTGCTCAAGTATGATAAATAATGCGTTAAAGAAAGTGCAACGATAATAAAACAAGATAAACCTGAAGTGAAAACGATGATAAAGTAACATATGTGTCGTTCTGGCTGTTTTTTGAGGTTATTCACTGGACACGAGGTGAGCTCGAAACTTGGTACTGGCATACGTATAATTATGCTTATTTAGCGCAGTTTATACCTAACATCGTCATTAGCGTTGTGAAGATGGTCGCAAACTCCTAAACATCGTGTGTCTTCATTGCAGATTACATAATTCTGGATACAGCTCATGCAGTAGCATTGCGCAAAGCTCTTCTCTGCTTTTTACATATGAGTCTTTAGTGCCGAGTAATCTTGGTGGATTAGATTTGATGCAATGTCATTACTGCTGAGAGTTGAGAGCAGTTCGAAACAAACGGCAAATTGATCAGCGCGGTGAAATAAAAATGCTAAATACTGTCACTCGCTAACAGAATCCCTTTTGGGAACTCGTCTTCTGGCAACTATATTTTACTTTTCTTTTCCAAGTTTTTTGTTTATTTTTTGGAAAAAGAGAACATAATTTAAATCTACACTTTGTAATTAAAATTAAAATAAACGATGGCTCCATCTTTCAGCCCGCCTTCGACCGTCACATCGATACAGGCAAATAAGTGGGTCTGGTCATAATCGGACAGCACCACTGATCGTGCGACGAACCAGTGGTTCCAGGCCAGCGCAGTGTGACGTCGCTACACGGCTGACTAAAGCCGACAGTCACTACTGAACGCACACGGCAAGTCCTGAAGTTGAAATATCCAATTTTTTTAGGTAATTGTTTTGCGGTCGTTTGTCGGTATCTGTTGGTCAACTCTCGGCGTTTTATGGTAAAGATGGCAACATTTATCAATATTTCAAGATTGGGGTGCCAACTTCACACTAGCACCAAAGATATGTTTGCTAGACAGGGCCGGTCTTAAGAAATTTGCGCCCCTTGAATTATTTTACAGCCCCCCCCCCTCATATCACCTTTTTTTCTAAATTTTTCATTATTATAAACACTAAAGGAATCAGGGAATGTTAACAAATTGTATATGTTATTATTTTCAGAGTTCATAATAATTTACACGCATAAATTTTTGTTTTTGGATATGTATTTACACATAAGCACATTTTGATATACAGATACACATTTTACATTCACGTTTTGTTTTAAAAATATACAAAGATTCTTATAAATATACTCATCCGAATGTATTAGTAATCAATTATATCCGTTTCCTCGCTTTCTCTTGCACAAATCGTTTTTCAATTAGGATAATGGGTACGCAATCATTGGCCACTTGAGTAATTTTTCTAGTTTAACAATGTGTAAAAAACGTTATAAGCATCAAACGAAATTCTAAAATACACAGATGGAAAATCAATTTTATAAAGATTTAATTTACCATAGTAAGTTTAGCTTTAATAGTAGTAGATAATTTATATGTAAAGAAATAAACAATAATGTCAAAAAACACAATCATTGGCCATGAAGGCATAGTGATTAGCATAGGCCAATGATTGTGTGATTTGCCACTGAAATGTGGTGAAATTCAGTCATTGGCTACCTCGTTGGCCACATCAGGTAATACATTACTAAATTGTATAATCATTGGCCGGAGCCAAAAACTATTTTTGACATGATTTCCACTTATTATTCATAAGAAAATGTGACAAACAATTATATACATAGTCTACAAAAAGTTTAAAGAATTTTGAATGAATTTTCGCAAAGATATTAGTCATTCGCTTTTCAGATATTGTGGCCAATCACTATGTTTCCGCAAAATTCACGATGCCATTGATTGGCCACCCATTTATTAATATAAAGAGATCATTTTGAGCTTGAATACTACTATCATGTTGTTTTAATCACCAATTTCAATTAAAATTCAAAAGTTTTTAGTTAAATCTATCGTAACTATATAAAAAAAAAATAATTTTCAACATGATCACTTCTGACCTCCACAGCTTTTCTTTTAAATTCATTACTCTTTCAGCATCACTGGCTTTACTTTACTCTGGCATTTAAATGCACTAGACTGCATTAACCTAGTTTGTGAAATACGCTGCGGAATTGTTTGCGCTTCATCCTGCACTATTTATTAGTAGTTTTATTTGTGAGTAGTCTTTCATATAAGCATATTTAAATGAGGTGGCCAATCATTCGGGGGGGGGGGGGCTAGTCAAAGATTGTACCGATTACCCTATATCGAAGTTAATCGAATCCAAAAGCTGCGCATTAGCTGCGAAAAAGGCCTGAGGAGAAAAAAAATCGTAACATAACTAGTTTCGTAAGTACTTTCTTACACGTTTCAGTACAGAAAAGGAGCGTTCTTCACTTGCATTTGTGGACATAAGGCACATAAAAAGTGTTCCTTTGCATTCAGAATATGTTCTTTGGAAATCTGCTTTGCGACAACCTCGGATTGGGACGGAAGCACAATACTTTTTAATGCAAGAGTACGCATACAACGTCTAAATCTTGAAAACGTCTGAATGCGAAGTGAGAGATTTCGCGTCCAATGCGTGTTAATGCGAGAGTTCTCATATGTTTAAATGCTATTGAATGCGAAACAGAATTTGTCTCAATGCTATTGAATGCGATTGAACGCGAAGCAGAAAATATGCAATAAGTATTGAATCGCATTCACGAGACGTTCTCTGGAAATCTGCTTTTCGACAACCTCGCATTCACAGTAGCATTCGATGTAGCTGGTGCATCTCTGCGACAGCTCTGTACTTAAACTATCAATTATGACGATAAACGTGTCCACCCTTATATCGTTCTTCCCACTATGCGTTGTATCATTAGCACTATCATCTGGTCGAAGTTTTCGTTTTTTGCACTTTCGATTTTCGTTCCTATACTCATCACAAAAACTTAACTTGATTCCCTGAGTTTATTGGAGAGAGTCATCGAAAATTTCGATCATCGGATGCAGGCCTGTAAAAAGAGCCGTGGTGGACATATGAATGATATCATTTTTCATTTATAAATGGCATGTAAACGCCTTTCATTTTCCCTAAATTGTTTCGATTACACCTCGAAAAATGTGTACTTTATTTTCAATTTAAAAACTCACTAACAGATGACCCACCCTTTACATGCGCAAATATACATACTTAAAAGTAAATACGCACTCATACACATACTCATATATATTTTTAATTAAGGATTTAAGTGTTACCAATATGTGATTTCGAGAGTAGGATTTGATGTGTTAAATAAGTAACCAAAAAGGAGTTTTCTGAAGTAAAATTATGAAGGTGCATTTCTAATGCTTATAGGTAGTTTTTTCCAAAGGCGAGCACCAGGAATAACAAAAGACCTTTGCATTGTACACGTGCGGTGTGGCTGAATTTTTAGTACTCTTTTCCTTTCACGGAGTTTGGAATGTGTTGGTTCATCTTTGTCAATAAAATGGAAGAGAGTCCTGCTCTTTCTCTATACTGAGTAATATGTTCACTTTTGGGGATGTTATAGATGAACCGAATACAAGCATTAAGCGTACGCTCAAGCTTGGCATTCAGCTCATCAGTAATATCTTCATATACCACACAACCGTAGACAAAGAAAGGAAGGATAAGGCTTTTAACTAGGCGGATACGCGTTGAAGTAGGAAGTGACTCTTTATTCCGGTTATGCTGTTGGAGGACTCTACAGGTTTTCCTTGAAATATCCGCAACTGTTTCATTCCAAGTAAGAGAGCGGTTAAGAATATAGCCTAAATCTTTCACACATCTTACAAAGGGGATGCCACGCCCATCAATCAAGAGAGGAGGTAGGGTTGCAATGGTTTAAAGTGATGGAGAGGAAGAAGGTCCTATGATTATAGCCATAGTTTTAGCAGTATTAAGAGTGAGGCCACTTGTCAAGGCCCACTGCACCACTAGATCAATATCCGCCTGTACCTTTTGAAATAAGCTCTTAAGATTGTCAACAGGCCCGGAAAGGTAAAGCTTAAAGTCGCCAGCATATTTATGATAGTTGCAATGACGAAGTTCGCTACCAAGTTTAGAGGTATAAATATTGAATAGAGTGGGTGCAAGCATGGATCCCTGAGGGACACCACTCTTAATCTTTCCACAATCAGACCGCTCGCCATTGCTAATTTGTACTCTTTCAGAACGATTACTAAGATAAGATTCAAACCATTTAACAACCATATTCGAGAGGTGAAGCGATTTGAGCCTAGTCAATAGTAGATTATGGTTAACTGTATGAAACGCATTAGAAAAGTCCTAAAAGGACAACAACTGTTATTTCCCTTCTATCAATTGCAAGTTTAAGGTCAGAAGTTACTTTAAGTGAGGCTGTAAGTGCACTATGCCTTGCACGGAACCCAGATGGCATTGGGTCCATTAAATTGTTTGTTGCAATTTGTGCAGTAAGTTGCTGATGGACAATACGTTGAAAAGGTTAAGACAAAGCACATAGGATGGATATAGGACGGAAGTCTTTGTGAGAGGTAGGGTTAGATATTTTAGGAACAGGGCGAGTAATCGCCTCTTCCCAGACAACAGGAAATATTCCCACCTGCAGAGATGCAGTGTAGATGTGCAAGAGAATAGGGACAATAATTGGTAAAGCAACGCGAATCATTTTAATTGAAATACCATCGGATCCTTGAACATTTGATTTTACCTCGAAGAGTTTTTTTAATTAGGGTTTCTTGCGATATATCAGAAAAGAATAATTTAGTATCATCAAACGTAGAGGGAACTGAGAACCGGGAAGGAGTGTGGAGTTTGTAGTAAAAACTGTCAAAAGGTATGCAGGGGAGAAATTGTGATCAGGAGCCAAGTGTTTAGAAGGAATAAGTCCAAGCCGTCTTGACAGAAGCCAGATGTTTTTATTTTTATTCCTATTTTGATAGAATTGTATTTATATTGATTGTATGAATCCCGGATGTTGGTTTATACTAAGATTCTCAGTTTATGAAATTCGGCTTGAATAATGCTATTTTTTTTGTTCTTTTAGCCACTCTACGTTTTTCTCTCTTTCTTTTATTAAATCTTTTAGAGTAGAGAGTTGCTTAAGAAATTCAGCTTCATTTATATTTTTATGATTGCGTATGGACAGAGGAGTTACACTAGAGGAGGGATTAAAGGAGAACTGGTATTGGATGCTGATAAGATCATGGTTTGAGAGCAATGAGATTGAGCATTGATTAGAAGAAATCACCTTGTCTAAATCGTCAACAATCATCAAGTCAATCCATATACTAGAATGATCAGCGTGGTGGGTGGTATCATGGAGAACTATAGATAATCCGGCAGAGAACACTACTGACTTTAAATAGTGAGTTAAATTGTTGGTAGCATTAAGATTTGTGTTTAGTTCCCCGTCGTAGGAGGCGTTAGGAGGTTTTTAAATTACACCCACCAACACACTGTCCTGAGGCGAGGATACCTTGATAAAAAGGTACTCAGCAGTTGGGTAATTGGCAAGAGGACCCACTCCCACCCTCCTTCTCTCATCCCTATCTCTGCGGAGAAGTGTGTAATGATCAAGTGCTACGAGATTTGAAAAAATTTTTGGCGTGAGCCAGGTCTCGAATACGGCTATGATATGATAGGAACAGGACATAAACTGATGTTTAAATTCAAGGTAATGGGCAGGTAAAGACTGAGCGTTAACGTAACAAGTATTTAAAGTTCCCATTATGAGAGTGATAGATAAAGTTCAAGTATAGTTAAATATAGAAGTGTCTGAAATACGTAAATAAGTTGAAAATACCTTTCCGTGAAACTAAAGTAACAGAGAGTAATAACCAACAAAATCCAGTTCACTTGATTGCATTTGAAAACAGGGAATAAGGCGCATAAAGAATTAAAAGTTAGAAAAGCAAGAAGCATTATAAAGTTCGTGATGTATACAAAAAGTATAAGAAAGGTCCATTTGTAGAGACAGTGCAAGGCTGAATTAGCGCAGTAAGAAATACAAAATTGTTGATATTTAACTTCAGAAGGCACAGTATCCAGAATCACCAGAATTGCATGCAGCAATATATAAAACTTGACAGATATTTACCTATGCAGAAGTAGAGTAAGCGAAAGAGTAGTGCTAATGATCGACTAGAAAAAATTATCAAATACATAACGGACTTGAAGAGTAGTTGCTATTGTAGTCCAACAACAGATTAGATGTTCGAAAGGTGTATTCTTGGCGAGCTATCCTCCTTACGGCAGAAAATTTTTCCGCCAGCAATCCACAAGTATTTGATTTTTTTCTTTGCGAAGACCGAGAGCAATGGAATACATCTTTCTATTCAGTAGTGTTAATGAATCACGAAGGTAAATAAAACGCTTTTCGTTGTCAGTCCATCCCATATTCAAAGTAGAGAAGTCTCTCTTAACCTTAAATCTTGCGATAAGTTCATCCCGTAGATCTTGTCTGCCAAATTTGGCTACAATGTTCGGGGGGTGGAGGAGTTATTCAATGAAGCTGCTTTTATAATTAAATATAGTTTGATAACGTCATCCTTACGAATATTTACATCTAGAGCCCTGGAGACAGATTCCATGAAGGCCATGAGGTCTTCGTTAGGCTTCATGCTGAGACCATGAATTTCCAGTGTCGTATGCAGAGCCGCTTGCTCGTTGACATTGAGCACGTGCTCAAGAGTTACCACTTTGGCTTTCAAATCTTTAGCTTCCTTCTTGATGAGTTCAATTTCCTCATTTTGCACTTTGGAGCCGGATTCCAACGAGTCGATACGCCTAGAGTTGTTTAAAAGTTCATTCTTGATTCCTGAAAGGTTGGAATCCAGTTAGTCATTAAATTTTAGTTGACGCGTTTCAAATTCGCTGAATCTTGCCAAAATCTCACGTGACTGCGCAAGCCCTTCGCTTTGCCTGCCCGAGACCACTTTGCGCAAGATTTCGGCGAGGCCAGAAGGTAGAATACCAGCATTTTCTGAGGCAGCAACGGAGGAGGGAGTGGGGTGTACAATGCCTGTACCATCAACATCCTGCAGAGTAGTGGTCCCAGGGTTCGAACTTCAATTGCCAGACACTGCCGCAGAGGTGACACTAGTGGACAATGAAGAACATACCAAACAGGCATAGTCCATTTGACCCTTTTTAAGTTTTTCAACAGATTTTTTTGAGATTACGAAATTAGCACAAGCCAAATGCACTAGATTGACACACTTAACACAAGCGAGAACTTCTGATCTCACTCTGGATATAACTATTTTACACTCCGAACACGCCCCCATAGTTCTACAGGAAAAACAATCATTACAGTTACAATTTATGAATTCTTCAGTTTGAGTGACTTTAATGTGTAATAGATTAATGCAGATTCGCAAAATACTAATTGAGAGTTTATAATACATTAATAATTTGTTATTTACAGTTGTATTGTTATAAACAGCAGTCTGAGATCTTGTAATGATTTTGAATATTTATAAAGTGTCTTTGTCTGTCATCCAAATTAGTCATGTACAAGCAATATACAAATAAATGGAAGTATATTTCTTATTGTTATAAACAAATAATATAAGAAAATGTAGAGTTTAAGCAATGTTTGAAAGTTTGAGGTACTCCTTTTGGAAATTTGTTTTAATTGGTTTGCTAGTGATATTCCGGAACAGTCATTGCCATTTTTTGAAAAATGTGATTGTTATAAACAAATTCACAATGTAGGTAAATTAAAAGTTGTGTGCAGGATCGTGACAGGGTCTCTTTTTCGAACCCCTTTTGGTTAGACCTTTTTATTTCTGCCATAGGAGCTCTTTTTCTTCTTCTTTCAAAGTCGAACAATTTTTTTAAATCTCTATATTATGCTATATGCAGAAGATACTAGATAAATGAAAATATTTCATAAGAGTGCTAGGTTCTGATTACCATATATTTATTATCAAGCATTATAAAAGGCATTGTTTTCTTGCAATATTTATTTAATTAATAAATATAGCACGTATACTGTAAAAAAGTTAGTATTTTGCAGAAGAGATTTCGAGACAGAAAAAGGAAAGAACGATCGTTTTCGTGCACCTGTCACTTTTTAAAAAGCACTGTTTCTTTGATTATTATGCTGCTTCCTGCATAATATTCATTCTAACATCAGAAGCAATTATTTTATACAAAATTTCTTTCACAAATGATTCCGAAAGTATTTTTAATAGTACAATGTACACCAAGGTGGTACGTGTGTCTTTATAGCCGAACCTGTTCTTTGTAAGACGAGTTGCAGGCGATCCAGTGGGCACCAAATTGTCAGTCTTTACGACCAGATCTTTACGTTGACTTTAAGACATCCTATGTCCATGTCGTTAAGATGTCTTTACGATGTAGTAAAGACGTCGGCAAATTTTGTGCCCACTGGGTAGCGCGAGCAGGGGACAAGTCCCGTAAACATTACGCTCGGCTACAAGAACGCACTACACGTTGTACACACGATACTTTATGAGTTTATGTAACAAATGTCTGTTATGGGCACAGCCCTGGTGTTGGTGCAGGGAGGGGAGTCTCTCGCAAGGGTCCGTTCGAAAAATACGCCACGCCCTTCGGGGGGGGGGGGGGGGGGCCACCTCGAGCCTTACGCAAATGTTAAACTTACATACCTTTACTATAGAATTAGCGTTACGTAGAGCCCATAATCTTTCTGCGTAATAGTTATTCGTATTCAACGATACTAAATGATCAAAGTAGTTATTTATTAATATTATTGTCTCGAAAATATTGAAATAGGACAAAAAAAAGCACGTAGTAGAAATCGCGAGCCTTACATTTCTGTAAAA
>CAKNWT010135850.1:2977-15739 GCA_932066315.1 Andricus coriarius
CCGGGTTATGGTGATTTTGTTTCCCATGGAACGCCATCTTCCACAAATCCAAATGCTAATCAAGAAGGCAACGATTATTGCGTAATGGGGGAATTTCCTGATGGACAGAAATGGCATCCTTATCAGGTCTGTGAAAAATGTTAAATATTTCAACCTCCTAACAGTAGAGTCAGACATAGGGGAAAGTGACTATCAGTGAGTCAGGTAATTTTCAAAGTCGTAATTATGCCTAAATTTTACGTAATTTTTAATTTTCAATAACGTCAGTCTAAAGGTCATTCACTTAACCACATGATGCAAATGTGATTTTGTACAGTCGATTATACAAATTTAATGCGTTTTTGTGAGAAACTAAATTGTTCTTATTTCTAAAGTCATCTGGACACTGTTGTTCGATCACCATATTTTATTTTGTACCGTGTAAATAAAGTTATTTTCCGTGGAATTGCAAGAAAAAGTGTTTAGAATAGTCAATTTATGCAAAATTGTTATAAAATAACGAATTTGGTGCTCAGTTTACGTTTCTTGAGCGATGGAAACCCAGAATGTGATGCTACTAGAAATTACCATCTTTTTTCATAATTTTTAAATGCTTGTTACACAGAAATTGCTCGACCCAGTGTTTCCAACTCAGTGTTGACCAAATAACGCTTATTAGCAAATTATTAATATTCATTTATTTACGCAATTTTCAACATTCTGTGTTATCAGACGTTCTAGTTGAGACCCTTAGCAATATTATTCATAGGCATAACTATTTTTTCATCACGTATGCACGAAATACGCCACATTTCACAGCGGTTTTCCGTTCGCACTGTGACATATTGCGCACGGCGTGTGCAATATGCCACAATGCGAACGGAAAATCACTGTGAAGTATGGGTCCGGGCATTCACGATGAAAAATAGTGTGTGCAACTCGCGTGGTATAGTTCCATATTCCGCCACGTGGGCGCTAATAGCGCACTCGCTCCGCTAGTGCGCAATATGGAACTATACCCCACTCGTTACACAATGTACTATTAAAGCGGCCTATTTCTGTACAAATACTTAGTAAAGTCAAGTTACATTGTTTCAGCATAATCTCAAAAACAGTTTTTTCGATTATAGGGTATAATTATATAGAATATCTAATTATGTAGAAATTTGGTAGAAGATAATTTAAAAAATTATTTTCTATTATTAAGAAGCTTCTAAATAAATTTAATCACGCAATTTCTTGCAGAATGGCACAAATGCTTATCACTCGAGAGGAGCTCCAATGTCTAAAATTAACAATCTACATCGGAATATGCAGAACTCGAATCACCATCCAGGACACTGGACACAGTTTTGTGGGGTGCCTTTGCGTAAGTTTTATTTATAGATGTATTTATGTAATAATAATAATAATAATATTTTGTTGTGGAAAACGATGCTTTGTTTAAGATTCCATTCATCAGTTGACACATTTATTATGCAATTCGATGACATAAATTCATTTGTGATTATTTTTGGATAAAGTAATATCCGTGAATGAAGTATATGTGACAATAAGGCTGTTAAGGAGTTATCAATTTTGTACAGTAATATATTGTATTGTAGGATATAAAATTGTTTTCTTACTGAATCATGATTTATATTTAATTAGGTATTTTCCACTAAAAGCGAGATTCCGCCAAACTTTCAAATTATTTATTCAATTTTGTATGCATTCGGTGGTTTATTTCTCATATTTATTAAAAAAAAAAGAAAATTCCGTAAAAGATCAATGATAAAAAAAAATGAAAATTGATTGTTTCTTTTTGACAATAAATGAGCTTCTATAATAAAAGATAATTTTTTTATTAAATAATAAATAGAACTTAATATTTGGTCATCATTTGTAAATTGTAGCTCAGAACGCTACGATGCGTGGTCCAAGGCACCTTGTCTTTCTACAAGATCAGCAGAATCAACATTGCGTCTTTACTGAAGAAATGCAAAATCCTTATGGGCCGAATAAAATCGATATCAGTCATAGACTGCATTCTTCGTATCCACAACCAGAGCACCAAGTAAGTCTATAAATGATTACTTATGTATTTATTACAAAATCAGTTTTATAATTGTGCATATATCCACTCTATATCAGAGAAGTAGTGAAAATATATTTTAACTGTATATAAAATTGGTTATTTTTTAAAGATAGGAACGTTTTAATTACTGTAATTAACTGAATGAATTAGGTAATGTATTAAAAGTGGAAATTTGCACAAAGTAAATAGAATTTATAACAATTATTAATATATGTTAACGATTTGATCATTATAAAATTAAACACTACACAATGAGCCAACAGTAACAAATATAAAAGAAAAATTTTCAATTTTAAACTTATATAAAATTAAATAATTTCAAACTTAAATTTTAGACGGAACCAAATTCTAAATGGGAAATATTCCGAATTTAACAATCTCTCAGCAATTGAACTAGGCAACTAGGGTATAAGATTAAATACATTTTGGATTTAAACATTGAAAATTGAATCATTTTAACAAAAAATATTTGAAATTTCAATATTGGTAATGTGATACTTTCAAAAATTGAACAATTTTGCTCAATGCTGAACTTCTAACCCTAAAGAAATTTCGAAATAAAGTTGTTTACAATTCTGGAAGTAAATTCTTTAGTATAATAGGATCCTATTATTAGCAAGAAGTCGGAAAACTGTTTAATCAGAGAATGAATTTGGACAACCTAACATAATTTGAATTTGAATTATAATAAATTAAATGTTAAATATTAAGTTAAAACCAATTTTGAAGCAATAGTTAATAATTAATCATAACGTTCGAAATCAAACAATTTTAGACTAGGTTTAAAATTTAAAAAATGTTCATCAGAAGCTCTAACAATTAATAAAATTGCAACCAATCAAAATTAAAGAAATTGTTCAATTACTGCGGTATCAATCTCACATAGTTTAATTTTGATCTATTTTGATTTTTAACAACACAATTTTTAACTTTTTAATTTCAAATCGTTTAATTTTTAACACTTCATTTAGAATTATTACTATTTCTTGAAATTTACCAATCACACTTTTTTCAATTTTAAATGATTCATTTCTTGAAATCTTTAACTAGGAAAGGACAATTTTGAGGTATATTAATTATTAAAAAATTTTAAGCTTTTCAATTCGATATTATTTTTGTATGTTGAGTTTGAAATGTCCAATATCGAATCTTTCAATTTGATATTCTACGATTTCGAAGATTTTAAAAAACAAGCCAATTTTTTACGTTTAAAATTAAAAACAAACAATTCAGAGTATTTAAATCTAAAATTATTATATATATTAGTGACTAAATTAAAACCAAAAAATTTAGCATATTTAATTAAAAACTTATTAAATTCAAAACTGCTTGTTAAGGCTTTCAATATAAATTTTGGAAATTTCGAATGATTTAATAGTATAACTGTCCCTACCTTTTGAATATTTTACTTTGAAATGGCAAAATTGTGAAATTTTAAATGGGAAACATCCAAAAATTAAGAAATTTTAAACGAAACATTTTCGAGTTAAGGCTTTTGAAGCAAAAAAACTTTAGTTTCATGGCCTCAAAAATTAAACTGGTTTAGTATCAGTATTATTAGTATTATGTAGTATTTAGTATTTTACATTCAAAGTGATTGAATAGATTATTATTTTACGAATAATTTGATTTCTGTAAAAAAATCGATGTCATTTTCACTGTTTACAATTGAACAATTTCAAATATTGTGAAGCTTTAAAGTTTAATCATTCTAAAAACTTTGAAAATTATACGCTTTCTGATTGGAAATTTTCAAAATTAATGTATTCACTTAAAGCGTTAAAAATTGAAGCATTCTTAAATTAAAATCGTTAAACCAAGGTAAATCGCCCAGTTATCGCCAAGCCCCCAGGAATCGCCAACTGGTAGATTTATATTAGAGAAAGAAAAAATAAAGCATAAAAAATGCGTTAAAAAATGTTTCTTTAAGCTTTAACATTGATAAACGCAATAGTATATATTTTAAACTTTTTGCTTCAAGGGTATTAGTGAAAAAAAATATATTTTAGGAGACTCCTGACTAATTAAGAAAATTCTTAAAAAATGGGTCCTAATTTTACTTAGCAATTACAGTCTAACTGTTATCAGTTATTCGAAAATATAAGCAATAACAATAATGTCGGAAGAAAGTAGGACTGAAGTTTTCGTAAGTACAGATAGAGAACTGTTTTTTACTAACTATGATGTTCTTCGGTACTTAAAATTAATTTTTATTTATGAAAAAATTATTAAAATGGAATTTTACGATTTATTTAAACATGTAATTGGCATGGCGATTATTCGGTATTGACAACTTCGATATCGACCCGATGATCGCCAACAAAAGTGATAGAATTGCATTTACTATGGTTAGAATACCCAGGAATTGACAAGAGTTTATCAAAACACTCACAATAAAGGTGAAATGAGAAAATATGCAACAAAAAGTTTAAGAAGTTCGAAAAAATAATTTTCTAATCGAATAATACGATTTTCTTATATTTTTAATTAGAGGAATGAATAAAAATTGTATAACCTTCGATTTGTGACTGTCATTAACCGGCGAAGACTGAGCTGGCGATCTACTCGATAAGCTCAATTGTCAGACTGGGGATTACTAGGTGTTTTTGTACTATTATTTTTAATATTTTATTTTTGAAAAGTATATATTTGGTAAGGATAGCAGTTTCATATTAAACTCGAAATATGAGAGCGTCTAAAAATATTAATTGTTTTTCATGTTAATGCTTTTTTCCAATTTATAAGATTTCTAAAGATAGCCAAATCGTTTAAGTTGTTGAAAACTGGGAGTTTTACCTTAAGCCGTTGAAAATAATTAATTTCCAAACTGTGCATCACGATTTTTAAAATTCAATCATTTTAATCTAAAGTGTAAAATGAATAACTTGGAATTCAATGATAAAGCATTCCTGTTCAAGGGGATCAACTTATTGTTGAAGAAAATTTTATAAGATCTCTTCAACTTCAAAATGGTTATATACAGGAGTTTCAATGTGGAGAAAGTAAATGAATGAATTATTATTCCCACCAGGAAAAGCCATCGCTCTCTTCCCCCTTGAACATTTCTCAACTCCAAGAAGAGGAGAAGTGCGTCGAAGAAGCTCCAAGATGGAGTGGTTCGACTCCCACATCTGGTACCTCAGAACCACCAATTTCCAGCAATCTGGTGGCAAATTCTTCCAGACAAGAACCAGAGTCCTATCAGAAACAGGACCAGGAAAGTGAGCAGATTGAGGAAAGTCCTCAACCCTCTCAACAGTATGTCGAAAGAGCAGAGATTAAGCAAAAAATGAGCTTCAAGCAACCCCTTCCGGGTTTTCATCAAGCCTTTGGCTCCACTGAAATCGGCAGGTTCTCCAGATCCGAGTTCTTCGCAAACATGGTTAGCGAAAACAGCAACGTAAGTGTAAATATAAGTAATGATCGAAGCTGTGGCGATGATGAGGGCGTCGATTTGGCGCCACGTTTGCCAACAATGGACGACCTAAGACATGGAGGTGGTATTCCGGAAGTTAATAGCAATTGTTCCAATCTTAATTCAGCCAATAGCTGTGGCAACTCTGCCACCAATTTCGGGAACCTCACCCTGGCTTCTTACTATAATGAAGCCAGAAGTCCAGCTGCGGTGGCACCACGCTGGCATAGTCCCTGCGTGAGTGCGATAGGTAGCGAAATTTAATTAACAATAAGAGGATAGATTGTTATACAATTCTTAGGTACAGTGTCGGATACTCTCTGTGTTTCTGGATGCAGTTTTTCTACGAGGGTTGAAATAATTTATGGTTTTGTGATATTATTGTTTTGAAAATTAGATTTTTTGCGTTATAGAGACACCATCATAATGATCTTTATAGTCTTTCTAGAAATTTCTAAATTTAGCACAGATACAAACCCTTGAATTGCATGGATATGTTGGTAACGCAGGAATCTATATCCAGAAAAAACGCTATTACTCTACTCATTCAATTATAATTCAGGTGTACAACTGCTCCTGAAGTATTTTCAATTCTTTTGAATTCTTTGAAGTCCTTTGCAGTCTTAGAATTCTTTTGAATTCTTTCAATTCTTCGAATTCTTTTGAATTATCGTAATTCATTTGAATTCCCTGAATTCTACTGAATTCTACCAAATTCTCTGAATTCTACAAAATTCTCTGAATTCTGCTTAATTCTTGGAATTCTAATGCAGTTTTGGAATTCTGATGAATTCTCTGAATTATTTTCAAATCTTTTAATTTTGTTGAATTGCCTGAATTCTTTGAATAATTTTGAGTTCTTCGAAATCCCTGAATTTATTGAATTCCTTAAATTTGTTCAATTTCTTGTATTCTTTCAGTTCTTTTGAATTATTTTGAGTTGTGTTGAATTCTTTGAATTATGTTGAATTCTTTGAATTCTGTTGAATTATATTGAATTCTGTTCAATTCTGTTGAATTATGTTGAATTCTTTTATTTCTGTTGAATTCCGTTGAATTCTTTAAATTATGTTGAATTGCCTGATTTCTGTTGAATTCTTTGAATAATTTTAAATTCTTTGAAATCCCGAAATCTATTGAACTCCTTAAATTCGTTCAATTTCTTAATTCTTTCAGTTCTTTCGAATTCTGTTGAATTCTGATGAACACTTTGAATTCTGATAACTTCTTTTGAATTCTAAGAGTTCTGATAAATTCTGTTGAATTCTGATGAATTCTTTGAATTCGGTTGAATTCTTTGAATTCGGTTGAATTCTTTGAATTCGGTTGAATTCTGATAAATTCTGTTGAATTGTCTGAATTCTTTAAATTAATTCTAGAAAATTCTTTATTTTAAATTCTTTGAAATCATTGAGTTTATTCAATTTCTCAAATTCGTTCAGTTTCTTGAATTCTTTCAGTTCTGTTGAATTCTGTTCCATTCTATTGAATTCTGTTGAATTCTATTTAATTCTTTGAGTTATGTTGAATTCTTTTTACTTCTTTGAATTCTGATGAATTCTCATAAATACTTTTAAACCCTTTTGTAATAATTTGAAGTTTTTTTTAATTATTTGGAATTCTTTGAATTCTCGAATTCTGTACACTAAAATGTACTTTTCTCGTTCATTACTCAAGTAATAATTTTTCGTGTAAACTGGAATTATTAATACAATAACTATTTGAAAATGTTTATTATTCAAAGCGTGTAAATTTCTATGTATACCAATACTTATGAGCTTCCAAATTATATTACAAAATTTGGCTAGACTCGAACCGTGACAGTCTTCGAGTCCCCGAGGTCGAAGGAAAATTTCAATAAAATACGTACATACTATGAAGTTGTGCCAAATTGTAACTGAGAAACATTTTTGGTACTTTTAATATAAACATACAGTTATTGTACAAAAATATGTATTATTCTTCGTAATATACCAATCATTTTTGAAATGTTTGAACTTTTCAATTAATTATTCATAATTATTATAATTTATATGATTATTTTTTTCATTTAAAAGTTCCTTGCTTGAAGAAATTTCTAATCTCTCCTTGTATAACTGCTGTGTCCAAATTCAGGTGCATTTTTGAAAGTATACTACCCGACACTAATTAGGTGATTATCCTTATAAAGGCGACAATTAATAGGTAACATTTGATTAATGTTTATTTGTGAAAGTATGGCTCCCTCCTATTTCGAAAATGAATATCCAGTAGAAAATGTGAGACTGAGGAGAAGGAAAAGAGCGGCAACGATATGCAATCGTTAAATTTCAATTGGTTATCAAAATTGTGCCTTTCGATGGACTGGATATATTAAGTATTATTACATTAATTAAAATAACTGCGTAAACCAGTAAGGTAGAAAATGTCGTTACTTCAAGGACTAAGTAATATGAGACAAATTATTTTTGTAATTTTCATTACTCTAATCATTAAACATTAAATTTCTCAAACATTCAGACAAATTAAATGTTAGTCTTCTTTCTTTGAATTCGAAAAAAAAGAATAATTTGTAGTAATTAATCTGTTTTTTCAATATTATTTTTTACTTCAAAATACCAAAAAAGTATTATTTTCTCTTTATTATAAAAGTCTCCTATTACTGTCTTCTGCCCCAAAAATTATTATTGTATACACCAATCTTGTCGTTCTTGTCTTACCAGTAGATATTTGTACTAAAATATTTACCCGATTTTAAGGAAGGCGTCCACTGATTCGCAAAACGAAAAGGAAAGTGAATGAGGGTGCCCTATAAAAATAAAGAATAAAAAATTAAGTTCGGTCGACAATACAGTCGCAAAATGCCTTCCAAAAAGTGACCCGCGCGTCTAATAAAAAAAATGTTCATACATATATCACACCTTCATTCGCCTGCCTATTCGATTATACATAATAACAATAATAATAATAATGTATTAAATAATATAATATATAAACGCGAGCCCGTCTGATTCAGGAGCCTGCAAGCCAAACGAACGATAGATGAATAGATCGATATCTGTTTACAAAAAAAAAATATATATATATAAATATATAAATATTATACATAAATATATCTATACACAGTGGAGGTATAAAAGAGACGCAGGAAGAGAAATATTGAGAAACTATTGACAGATAACTTATTATCTACTTAACTATACTTTTAAAATCAAAACAACATTCCGGATGATGCATGCGAACACATAATAGTTTTTAAGATAATCAAACCAAAAAAAGTGCAGTCAGAAAAAAACCGAAATCCGGAGCATTCTACGTGTTAACAATTTTATTATTGTTAATAGGTTATTAATATTTATTATCAAAGGATTAAATATGTGATAAAAGAATATAAATTATTTAGTAGATATCTAGGTCCATATTATACATAAATGTTGTTACGAGCATAGATAAAACAAAAGAAACGGCAGGTAAAAAGCTGCCTTTTGAGTTTATTTCAATCACGGCTATCTATATAAAGTATATATATATATTAGATATACAATATCTGTAATGTATTGACGATGGTTTACGATAATTCACGCTGTACAACCCATCATGTACCTATAATGGGACCAACGTTTTTATTTCACTTAATCATTTCATTATTAATCGTCACCAGATAGCTCGTCTCGTTTCATTTCTCCATACAAACTTTGTAACTATTTTTAATTATTATTGTAATTATAAGGAAAATAATCAATTCGGATTATTTAAAAAATTAAAAACACAAAAAAGACGAGGTGTAAGAAATGCTGCAGGTAATGGTCGAAGTGGGATGACATCCAGTAGGGTAACTGCGTCTCAGGTAAACTCACCGTGGCCACCAGTGCTCTCAACGAGGGCCCGGAGCAGAACTGCGCATGCGTGAAGAATAGCTTTCCATTGGTAGAGAGTAGGGCATAATGAAATATTATCTTCAATATCTGTTCTGTACAAATGACAAGGCTCTGCTTAACGCGTGCGCAGTAGTACACCAGGCCATCGTTGAGAATATTGGTGGTCACTGTGAGTTTCCGTGAGATACAGTTACCCTTCTGACTGTTACCCCACTTCGTCGCCCTAACCAGCATAGTTTCTTATCCCCAGTTTTTTCTTCTTAAAAATAAATTTCATCTGATAACAAAAATTCGTAGAGCTAAGGTAATCTTTTATGTGCCTACTTTTGAGTTTTTGCGATTTTGTTATTAATATTTTGAAGGAGTTTCAAAGTTTTAAAGAATGAAACAGACAAAACACGACCCGCAGACGCTCAAGTCGTTCGATGTCATCACCTTTTTCCTAAAAGTGACCAATTTACAAAAAGAACGATTTTATCGTCACATCGAAATTTGTGTATTTCGAATCTCTTGCTTCAGATATTTTTAGTGTTTTAAGAAAATTACTCGTCTTCTTGTTTTATATGCCAAAATTAACGTATAATGCCGAGGAATCGTCGATAAAATCTGTATCATTAAAAAACTTTCTTGCAAAGAAACTGCTGTGTTTAAAAGAAAAAAGGAAAGCGAAAATTTTAGGCCGTGACTACGTTTATTGCATTTTTGGTACGAATAGCCGGATTTTTCAGTACGAATAGTGCGACCTGGGAAAGGGGCTATTTGTACCGAAATTTCGGTACGTCTAGACACTCCCATTTTTTTAACAGGCTTTGGCTCGGTACTTTTAACTCACGATCATATCGAATAAATAAAAAATATATTTTTTAACAAATAAAGTGTATACAATTAAATTATTATAATTCTTGAAGCATTCAAAATTGAATAATATCAACAGAACATATTTTAAATTATATTATTGGTGTACAAATTTCAAATTAAACAGTTATAAATTTAAATTTTGAAAATTTATACATTTTGTAATGTAAGATCTTCCAAATCGGACAACTTAAATTTTAAAACCTTACAAATTTAATTTAAAACCGTTATGTCGCAAAAAAATTGGAAAAAATCAATAGTTTGAATTATATTCCTTCAAAATTGAGCATTTTAAAATGGAATCGCCCAAAGTTGAAAAAATAACATCTAAAACAACAATAAAATGTAAGGTTCTGGATGCATTTTTTATTTAAATTTTCAGATATTAATATACTCTTGTATCTTTTAAATTAATAACCTTAAATTAAACAAATTTATAGGTATCATTAAAAACGTCAAAACCGTTAAAGTATAATATTCGAAATTCAAGCATTTTAAATTAAAACCTTTCTGTATTGAAGTAGCTATAATAAAAATTTCAAGTTGTATTAAAATTTGAAAATACTGCGTACAAATTTTGAACGTTTTAATGTGTTCCTTATATTGAATAATTTTAAATTGAGTTTTTCGACCTTGAATTCAAAAATATAGAAATTCAACACAGAAGCCCTTAAAAATGTATTACAATTCAGAGTAAAACCTGAGACGTATACAAATTTTAATGAATAGAATAGCTGAAAGTTGATTCAGAATAAAATTAAAAATATTCTCTATAAATCGTAATTCCGATTATTATTTACAACCAATATTGATCGAAAAAGTATGAGCTTTAAATTTGGATAATTCGAAAAGAAATTTCAAAAATTTCACAAACGTATAAAATTCTCTGAAAGTTAAAAAAATCTCAATTTAGAATGATGCTTTAATTCCTTGAAATTAAATTAAAACCAGCAGTACATTTTTTAATGCAAGTTAGAAATTGATGCAGACTTTAGGACGAAAAAAAATTTTTGACCGGCTTTTTTATCTTGTTCGATATACACGATCGCGAGGGTAATCATTGTCCTACTGTGATTAAATGGATTTTAGTGATGTTTATATTATTATATTTATTAGATGGTCATTCGCGTCCAAGAGAACATTATTTAGGGTCCTGTGGATTCGAGTTTCCTAAAAAGTGGTCGAGTAAAGATATTGTAAAATATAATTTAAAAAATACAAATTTCATTTCCTAACTAAAAAGAAAATTATTTTTCTCGAACCATCTTCTAAGGAAACGAATCAAACTCACGGGAATAAACCGATGGAGTTGTGCGTGTATGAAAATTTCACTTTTTAGGAAAGAATTATTTTAGCCTTACAATTTTTTAAAAATAAGTAATAACATGAATTTCGAATTTTAATTAATATTAATATGTTCATTAATAATTCTAAACGTTGATAAAAACGTTGAAAGGTGCGAGGAATGAGTGATGAGTCCAAAATCAGCGAGAAAGTGATCAGTTTTGTTAATTTTTGAAAACCGACTTTAGATTGTTGGTAATTTCATATAAAAAGGTGCCCTTGATTACTCTAAAAAATATTTCTTACTTCAGAATATTAAAAACATTCAAAAGTTTTTATTTGAATCTTGGAAAAATCAAAGGTACCACAAAGTAAATAATGTGTAAAAGAAAAATGTAACGAAATACCAACTAACTATAGATTTGTGAAACTAACGTTTAATTCTAAGAGTGTAACATTTTTAGTTCCTATGAAAAATCAATAGCCAGAAGCATTAAAACAAAATAAGTATAATCAGTAAGACTTTAGAAAGATTTGAACTTTCATATTGTAAGAATCAAATCTGACAATGCCGATAGATTTTTTGAGCCAGCTTTATATTTCACAGAGAACTTCCATCGACGTTATAATTATTCTGAATCAGAGTCAGTGAATCCCCCTCAAAATAACTAAAAGTTGATTTTTCATTTTACAGGGTAACGGCGAATTAAAGAATGATAAAAAATCAATCGATTAATAATTGTGTAGATTTATCGTCATCCTGTATATGAGTACATATCAAACGCATATTAAACCCCAGGGGTTAGATTCGAATGTTGTTTCTTTGACAATATTTATTCGAGTTTATTGGAACGCAGATAGCCCATTTTTAAGAATTATAAGTTGTATCTTCTTCGATCGTTATTACAAATCGCTGCCACATTTGCATATAAACATGCAAATATTAAGATTTCAATTTCTGTCTCTAATATTTTAATCTTGGCGATTTAATCTCTATATTATTTTCAAAGAACTAGAAATCACTAGTCAGTGTTCACGATTCGATAGATTTCGATTCGTCGAATTACTTATGGAGTAGAAAATTCCTGTTATGGAAATCCGAGGTGTAATTATAATGTAAGAGAGCACCGGAAAGAATCAACTTAATATAAATACAATTTGGATTAAATTTTAATCATTTTGGATAAAAATTACTAGAGAAATTGTCGATATTGTGAATAGTATTTATATATTATATATATTTTTTAGAATTAAATTCTTTCCTAGTGATATTGAAAATAATAAAAATAAAACAT
>CAKNWT010135853.1:0-11242 GCA_932066315.1 Andricus coriarius
TCTGCAAAAATTTCATTTTTTCTTGTCACGTACATTATTGAGATCGTTTCTTATCAATTTTTATATGCAGATTACAAATTGTCAGCGAAAAATTTCTTATCCAAATGTCAATAAAAAACTACCACAATGATTATTTCGCGAGAATCACTGTTATACATTCTTATAAGAGGCCAAAGTTTTATTAACTTTGGCCCTACTAGCACTCTTCTGCGAAGAACCAACATTAGGAAGAAAAGGAAACGGTTATAGTTAGTGCTAGAAAATGTAAAGTCGTATTTCTGAGGGAGTTTCCACTCCATTTATTACTTTTTACTTCTTCAAATTGTAAGCCTTGTAACTTCGTCTGTGACTTTCAAAGTTGAGGTTATAGATTACAATTTTAGAGGAAATTTATACACAGCTTTACCCCGCTGATGCAATTCTAAGGAAAGCAGTGGAACAAGCATTGATCAAAATAGCATAACTTTTTATCTAGCTTTGGTAACGCTAATTGAGATCAAGCAGTGAGAAGGGGAGTTCCTGTCAAATAATTAGAAGGAGAAAAGCTGGAGTATAAATCGAAAAACTATATTTATAATAACCCTGCTGGTCTCATTCTAAGTAGAAGAATGGGACAAGTCTCGGTGAAAATTGCAAAGCTTTTTCTAGCTTTGGTAACGCTAAATCATCTAAATTATTTACAAAGGAAACAGCCTGACTTGAAATTGGAAACATATATCCATCTTTAACCTTGCTGCTGCCATTCTAAGCAGAAGAATTGGACCAGTCTGGGTCAAATTTACAAAGCTTTTTCTAGCTTCAGCAACGTTGATTCGTGTCAAATAATTGGAAGGAGAAAAACTGGAGTGTAAATTGAAAATCTATATAATAATGACACCAGCAGGGTGAATATAAATATGGGTTTCCTATTTCAAGTCGAGCTGTTTTCTTTCTTAATACTTGGTATGATTTAGAGTTGCCGAAAACAGAAAAACTTTTGTAGTTTTGATCCAGGTTTGTCCCATTTTTTTCCTTAGAATGGCACCAGCAAGGTAAATATAAATATAGGTTTCCAATATCGATTCTAGCTTCTCTTCTGCTGATTATTTGACATGACTCAACGTTGCTGATGCTAGACCAAGCTTTGCAATTTTGACCCAGGCTTGACCCATTCTTTCCCTTAGAATGGCACCAGCAGGGTTAAGGATGGATATAGGCTTGCTATTTGAATTTCAACTTTTCTCATTCTTATTGTTTAATTTTTATTAGCGTTCCAGAAGCTTTGAACAGATTCGCATCTTTGATCCACGCTTGTCCCATTCTTCCCCTTATACGGGTACCAGCAGAGTGAATATAAATATGGGTTTCCAATTTTAAGTCAAGCTGTTTTCTTTCTAAATAATGGACATGATTTGGCGTTACCGAAGCTAGAAAAACCTTTGCAATTTTGATCCAGGCTTGTCCCATTCTTCTTCTTATAATGACACCAGGAGGGTAAATATAAATATAGGTTTCCAATTTCGAGTCAGGCTGTTCCCTTTATAAATAATTGACATGATTTAGCGTTAGCAAAGTTAGAAAAACCTTTGCAATTTTAATCTACACTGTTAGAAATTTCTATAGCGATTTTACTATAAATGTATTGGAAGCAATATGCATATACGTGTTGTAAATTTAATATACATCATCTTGTAGAATTAATACACATGTATAGTAAAACACAGTGCGTGAAAGTTGAAAGTTCTTTGATGCACCCAAATCTGGTCAAATATTTAAAACTAAAGTGATAAACTAACATTAATCGATTAAATTCTTATTTAAAATCAAAGTGCAACGTACAAGTGGAATTTTCTTCAAAATTCACTGTAAATGTCAACATTTTAACGTGAGTACCGATTTTTTTAGGTTAGGTGTCTTAATAATTCGCTTAATTGAACATTTCCACTTAAAACCCAGTATGATTTATGTTTAACTATAAAAAGATATTATGCTTTATCATTTAGAATCGAAAATTACTGCCTTAATTATTTTTAATTTATTGAATGTGAAATTACCTGACTTTTCTAAAAGTTGATTAATATACATGCATATGAAATTTACTATACAGTCTCTTAATTGATATTTCATAGACCGAGTTTTTAGATTTACTATACAAATGTATAGTAAATCTATATTAAAATTACAAACATTTTTAACAGTGTAGGCTTGTCCCATTTTCCTCCTTATAATGGCACCAGCAGGGTAAATATAAATATAGGTTACCGATTTCAAGTCAAGCTGTTTCTTTTCTAAATAATTGTCCTGATTTAGTGATACCGAAGCTAAAAAAAGCTTTACAATTTTGATCAATGCTTGTCCCACTCTTTTCCTTCAGAATTACACCAGCGAGGTAAAGCTGCGTATAACTTTCCTCTAAAATTGTAATCTATAACCTCAACTTTGAAACTGACAGACGAAGTTGAAAGCTTACAATTTGAAGGAGGGAAAAAAGTATTGAATGGAGTGGGAACTCCCTCAGAAATATGACTTTACATTTTCCAACACTAACTATAAACATTTCTAGGGATAAGAAATTTGTCGCTAAAAATGTGTAATCTAGATCTAAAAGTTGATAAGAAACGACCTGAATAATGTGGGTGATAAGCAATAAGTAATTTTTGCAGAATAGTGTTATTAAGATTGTGTAAAGTTATATTGATTAAGGTCGATCTCGTGGTTCGGTTTTTCAGAATTAGAAAATTCCTGGCTGAAGTCGAAAAAATGTTTATTATCTAGTATTCGAACTTTAGGCTGCAAAATATTATTAATATTTAACCATGAAATATTGATTTAAGTCAATTTTAATGCATTTCTGAAGCTTACCTTTAAAGTGATGCGTACACTTTTGATGTTCGGAATCATGGATGAGCTTAGGTTCGAAAAAGCGCTTAAAACTAGGTTCATCTTTGGGATATGATTGAGAGAGAGAATGAATCATGTTCTTGTCATAGCGGAACTTCCTATTGTTGTGATTACAAATAAAAGCAAATATCTTCATATATTTATTTGATTCAAGTGTATATTTTCCTCATTGCAAAATATAATTTTTCATCTTACATTTTTAATGTAACTTTAATTGATTATGTGGGGCTTCCAGGTCGATTGAACGTATGACTTCGTGAAGCTGGTGGTGGTGATGGTGGTGGTGGTACAGGTCTGATTATGTTATATTCCCTAATTTGTTCCTCCGAAGCGTTCTTGATCATCCCATTTTCTGATATAATAATATTTCCCTGATGATCCAACATTGCATGATTAGCACCATCGATGCGCCTTCCAAAGACAGTGTTACCCCTTTCTACAAAATATACTTCACCGCGGATTGGTACTAAGTCAAAGTCTCTGTCTCTGTAGAAAATACGATTAAAGTGAGGTGATAAAATACGAAATACGTGGTCAACGGGAACTGGAGTCCTTTGTGGATCCTGCCGCGAAAAACTGCGATCAGAGCAAACTGAAATCTAGAAAAAGAACTTTTAATAAAAATAAATAATTTACTTATCATTACTTGAGATTCAGTTAATGTCTTTCACTAAGAAAAAGTCATATTAAAGGCTTAGCTTAAAAGGAATCATCTATTTACTCAACAAATGGTCCCCGCTCGATAATTAGTTTCTTAACCATAGAAAAAATATTGCAAATTATAACTATTTCTTGTCGAAAAAATAAATATTTGACTGAGGAAAAATTGTTACTGATCATTTTTGGAATTTAGGATCCGGATTCAATAAACCCGCACATAATGTTATGTTTCATGGTGGGGATACCTCCTGTCGGTTTGGTTTATAGATACTCTATGTGTTCCATCAAGTTGAACATTACATACAACCTGATTTATAAAATTGACGAAATAAGGCCTACTGATTATAGCAATGAATTTTAGAAAAAAACGCTTGTGAAATTAATAAAAAAAATTGATGTCAGGATTGTCTATTTAAATATAGCATATTTGTGTTTTTCTTTTGCTTTTCGAGAAGCTTGTAATTTTAATACATTTTTGATGTAGAAAAGCTAATTCAATTCCCTGAAAGTTCTTTACAATTTACCAACCAAGAACCATAGGGTTCTATCTCAAATTTTAGAAGTCACTTTATCTTAATTTTTTCCTAATATTTCACATACAGTACACATGAAAATCCAGTCACATTAAAAATTCAAGATAGCAGCTAATGATTTAAGGGTCGCGAATTCTATTAGTCTCATTTTTATGAAATATTATTCAGCATATTGATTAGTTCAAAAAATAAATAACTTAAAAAAATTGCACGTACAAGCAGGACAAGCAGAAGGGCGACGAATGGTAAGATAAAAACGAGGTTCTCTGTTACGAAAGGTGTAATTTTTTGTACAAATAATAACCGAACGTTTTTTATTTAAACGATTTTTAGTAATAAATAAATATACAATGCAATTAAGCTGTGATTCGGAAACTACCTAAAATTATATATTTACCACTGGAATGAATAAGAGCCGCTAAAGCAAAGATGAAAGTACCAAAAGCCCTCATTTTCTCCAGCTGGAAAAGACTGATGTATGAAGAACAGAGATAATTATGTTAAATCAATCTGTTACATTAGTAGCTATATATGTTCTACATGACCCAGAAAGTTAAAAATATCGATATGAATTACCGTGCAACCTTTCACAAATAAGTTATCGTCTTTATCTTTAAAACCTATAAATTAATTGTTTTGTTTGCACGGCAGTAATATATGCTACCATATGTATAGCAGGAACTGTTATGTGGCAAAGAAATACAGTTTTTAATCATAATTGGTAACAAATCGAATTGGGAAGCAAAAATATTATTTAAATAATTAAGAACTCGGCATAAATGTTTTAAGAAAACCCTTGGGTGAAATTTTATCATTATTACTGCCAACATTTTTACCACTTTATGCCCCAGTCATTATCCACTTTTTCTTTGAATAATAAATATTTTCTGAACATATTTGAGTTATCTATTAATATCAAAACACAATTTTTAAAGTTTCAAATTTAGACGAGTTAGTTAAGGAATTGTAAATAAAACAAGTACGCGAAATTTCTTGCCGAACACCTGTCCCAAACTGCAAATAGAAAATTGTTCCTGTAGAAAATATCATTATATCCAGTTAAATAAAGACAAAATACTTTGCCATCAGGAACTGGAGTCCTTTGTGGTACCTGCATCGGCGAATCACGATCGAAGCAAACTGAAATATAGAGACAAAGTTTTTTAATTGAAATAAATCTTGTAGTTATCATTACTTGAGAGTTATTCAATGCCTTCCACTTTAAGAGAATATAATATAAATTATAATGGACCAAGGGGAAAAAATAGGACTTTTTCGACAAGCGTAATTTTTTCAGTACGAGTCGTAAGCGAGTGCGTGAGTACCACCCGGAGACGTGTAATTTTTCGTACCTTGATAAGGGTGCTGTGTGAGCACCGAAACGTTGGTGAATATTATCCATGCTTTTTTATTGTGATTTGATAGTTATAAAAAGAAAAAAGACGAAAGATAGTTGCTTTCTCATTTTTCTTGCCTCTTTTTTATTTTCGTCCAAAGAAACCAATTTTTATTTTGTTTTTAGGAATTGCAATAGGAGCATTTTGTGGTAGTTGTCGAAATTTTATCGTTAGATTCTTGGTTTATTTTCAGGAATTTATACATTGTAATGAAAAAATCCACGGTTTGCAAAAAGTGCCCTCCCCCTTGGTTTATACGATATTTTATAACAAATGCATGATTTCAGACGTTTTTTGTAACACATGCATGATTTCTGCTCTTATGGAGAAATTTTGGAAACTTCATTTTTATTTGAATATGAATTTAGGAAATTTTCTAAATTTGTGGTAACTTCATAATATACCAATCCTTTTGAAGATATGAATCAAATCTAAATTTAGTGTAAGACTTCAAATTGTTTCTAGTTTTTTTCGACTTTTGTTGCAAATCAGCTTTTGATTTACAACCAGAAAGACCGAAGAAGATTTTTATACTACTCATTTCTAACTCTTTATGGGGCGATAAATTTTTTACATTAAGATACTCAGAGTTTATAATTTTAACCATTTTTTAATGAGAAATAATTTAAAATTTCAGAAATTCAAAACAGTAATCGTAATTAATGGGTTTTATTTTGTAAAATAAAATTAGGGCTGGGAGAGATTGATCTATTCGAACGAGACGACTCATACGATCCCGATATATATATGTTTAAAGCTCTAAATTGCGATTTGTTAGCCAATTTTTACTCTGCAATTAATATAAATCCTAATGTTTTTTTTCTCTTCAAATTGGGGTTACATACATAGGCTGACCCTAATATTCTGTGTTAATACTTTTTGTATTCTTATCATGTTTATGCTATATTGTTAGGTTATGGTGTATCGATTATATACATATAACGAAAAAGCAAACTTCTGTTTTATATATTTTATCAAGTTAGCAATGAATATGCATCACAATATCATATTCGAAATTCTGCTGTAAAATACAATACACACAGAAAAGGTATTAATGATGATCCGAGAATAATTACTATCTTATAAGATAGATATTGAATTATGCTCGTACATACAGAATCAAAACATAATCAGAAATCAATTAATAAAAAATGAAAGATTAATATTTCTGTAAAATAGTGAAAGGGTTACAAATTTTGTCTGCCGTACGAAATTTAAAACATTTTTAGGCCTTTAATAGTGGTTTGTCTCAATAGATTTAATTCTAGAATATAGAATGATAGATTTTCTTACAATTTAGAGAAATGTATAAGCAAGGAGAATAAAAAAATAGTAAAAATGAAATTTATGTGACTTCTATTTATGAAAAGTGAAATTAATATAAAGTAATTTTTGCAATTTTGACATGGATAAAACATAAAGAAAACAAACCAATTTTTAAATTCGAAATATCTCATCGTCCCGAAATTCGGGACGACTAGTCCAATATTTTTCATAAGCTTGGCTAGTCGTCCAGAATGTTCCATCCCCTTTTCCAACCCCCAATATTTTTCGGGACAACTAGACACAGCCTTTTGAATTATATACAAGAGTGCCAAAAATAAAGAACTGGACTTATATTATTGTTATTATTATTGTAATTTTGTGGATATCTAAATGCTGCCTGGTGAACTTTAATACAATACGAAAATATATATTATTTATTCCAAAATTCATTGTGCTCGCTAGAACTATTTTATTTAATTTAGACATTTCAACTGTCAACGATATTAATACTTTTCTGTTTTTATTCTGGAATTTGACCGACGCTTGTATCAAAAATAAATGTTACGATTATAATAACAAATAAAATAATAATATTTCACTGTTAAACTGTGCATTCTATCAAGAGAAATATTACATTTTGATCATTGTATCCTTAATTTCTCAAGCAAAATTTGTTAATAAGAACTGAGATATAATTCAGATAATTTTGAATGTTTCTTAGGCGTAAAGAAACGACCCTCAAGAATATAATTAATATCTATTTAAGTACAGCGAATTTTTCAGAAGCCTAGCTTTGATTTTATCCTTTTTATATTTTTTCTCTTTTTTCAAGAAATCAATTGTAATATCTGAAAATGAGGACGTCTAGACCTCGTGTTTCTTATTATACACACAAGGAAAATCAGGTTTGCTAATATAGTAATTGAAATGCATCCATGACAAAACAAAATCATTTTATTAAGTTTCAGGCAAACCTCTTTGATTTGATTTGCTTATCAAAATATATATTACGTAAATGTAAACATTTTTACAAGAACATAATTGAAGATAAACATTTTTTGAAGAAATTTGCGTTAAGAAATTTTCTATAATGAGTTGGCAATATATACATTTAGCTTAAGAAGATAATAGTAAATGTGAGTTCAACTCTCTGTTTATCTTACTTTATTTTTATAATGAAAATTAACTTAAAAAAAGGCATCATTTTTGCATACATTAATGCCTACTGTAAAAACTAACATTATGCAGCTCTTTATTCGTACAAATTTTCAATTTGAGAACAAAAATCATTTAACTTTGTCTCGCTCCTAAATCTTATCTTGCATCTTTAAGAAAGTTCGAATCTTATGCAAAAATCATTTTGAATTTTGATCTGGCCCTAATCGGGCTGATACGGTCTCTATTTGATTTTCTTTATACTACTTTTTAGTCAATCGTATATGTTCCTGTTTTGTGAGATTATTTGAGAAATCTCTCTAATTTGAGAATATCCTTCGTTAAGTTAATACTGGAATGAAAAATGCTCCTTGGTATAGGAAAAAAGGTCCAATTCGCATTATTAAAACTGAAGATATAAACTTTAATTTCTAACTTGAAAATATGCATCTCTTACAAACATATGAGATTAAAAAATAATTTTATTGTGAACCAAGCAGAAACAAACCTTTCTTCTCATTTTATTTGCAAAGTATCGTTATCAAATAGCGAATAAAGCGCGTAATGCTTTGTAAACTTAGCAGTGAAATGATAATTCCCTGCATTTGGAACAAAATACATTAAAACGTAATAAAATATATTAAATGCGTCGCATATAATAAAATTGTTACCAAAAAATATATATTAGCGAATAATGTTCTAAAAATTAGTCCAATCAATGAAGCAGTTCCAGATGATTCACAGCTCACTGAATATTCGTTGATAGGCACAGGATAACAAATTTTAAATCCGGCTGTATTCAAAATTTTAGATTTGATTCTAATGCCGAAAAATTGAGTATACCTATTATCGGCTGTACCTCGTAGATGTCCTGTCATTTTGACCTCAAAAATTTAGAGCTCGGATCATTTTTTACTATTATTTTTTTTCTTTTTGAACTGACGAGCCTCGTAGTTTTCTCTGTCTTTCCCTGCAGTCAATAATCATGAATCTTTTATTGGCATTACGGTGAAACTTCATTTATTCATTATTATACTTCGTCGTGACTCACGGACAACGATCAGAAGTCTTATATTGGCATATATCAGAGCCTATATTTGCCTCCTAAAATCGTTAAAAAAAGGCATACTTGGTTTTCTTAAAATATTCTTTATATTCCTCGCTACACAAATTTCTTAGCAGTGGTTGAAAAAGCACTTAATTTTTATACAAAAAACTATTTTTTCAAACTAAGGCACTATGCATCAGATGGCACAGAAAAGTACAATAACGCTTCCCTACGTGGCGCCACCCAGGAACCACCGGACCGGAAGTTACTGTTTTGCCTTTAAAAAGTTTGAAATGGCTTTAAAACTGTGATCATATTGAGCAGGAATCTGCTACTACGTATTAATCTAGAAGAACGAGGCTACGAAATGTAATTATAAATTAGTTTGCAATTTTTAAGATGGTATAGAGGGAAGAAGATTTTTTTGGGGATATTTGTATTTCATTATTCTGTTACTTCATTACATGAATTAGCTTTCTATTTCGCAGAAATTTAATGATATCGATATAAATTACCATGCAACCTTGTAAAAATACGTCATGGTATTTATCTTTAAAACCTGTACATCGATGTGCCTATTTGCATTGCAGTAATTTTTGTTACCATATATTGCAAAAACTGCTACATTGCAAAAACTGCTGCATTGCAAAAACAACCATTTTCTATTACGAATAGTTACGATGGGGCATAAACATTAATTTATTTACAACCTCGCACAAAATGTATGAAAAAAGCCTTTGGATGAAATTGTCTGATTACGACTTATGATAAGCATTACACAGTGCGCGTTTTGTAAAAAGTCGATTTTTGTATTTAAATACTAAGAAATTACAACATTTTCATAGATCATATGTTAAATATTGGTTAATATATTTACATTCTCATCATGATGAGAAGGTATTGTTTTTATGTGAAAACTGACTATCGCGAATTTCTTTAAATCTCGACGTTTCGATATCCCCACACAGAAAAAACTAAAGTTAAATTGTGTTGCATGTAATATTTTCCGCTGATAAATTTTACATGCTATTTGGCGAAAAATTATCCTACGATGAAATAAAAGCTGTCGACTGCTACGCCCATAGAAGCAATGGGAAAACGACAAAGTATGAGTGGATTCGAGCTATAAATCAGGACATCAGATTTGAAACAACAATTCGCTTACTTCATTACTAATTTAAAAATAATAAGACTTATGAAATACAATAGTTCAAATGTCTCGGTGAAAGTTTAAGCGAGGTTAGGAGAATAATTCTGACAGACGGGAATCCCTATCCTGCTCCAATTTAATTAAGTTAAAAGACGGTAGATAGCGCTGGTGTCGCAATTCTGGTATCTTTTCGAATAAAAATAGAGCGATAATGAGGTGAAAGATTATCCAGGCTAGGTTAAAAATGGAAAATTATCTTCGATTCGTGTAAAGTTTAACCGGCAAGGTTATTTTTGGTTGCAGCAAATCTTTCACCTGGAATCAATGTACACTTTATCTTTCGTTTTTTCTGTACAGATTCTGAAAAAAAAGGTTTAACGATGGTGTCTCTATACCTGATAACTTTTAAAAGACTGAGCGGAATAAACAAAGATAGAGTTCGTTCACCAGACTTAAAAATTCTATGCACGGCTATTCGTAGCACGCGAAAAATCGAACAAAACTATTTTTAAGAATTTAACAAAAGTCCTGACAACTTTTTTCGCTGAACAAAAAATATCAGAGTTATAGCATTTACAAAATTAAAAAAAAAACAATCGGAAGTGAAAATTTCAACACAAACAACGCACGATATGAAAAAAGTCAAGAGAAGAAAAACGTTGCACTTTGAGAGCCCTGCAAGATTACCATACCAACTTTTTGAATTTTCTTGAAAAATCGATAATTAAAATTTCGATGGCACATTTATAAAAACAAGACCATGAAAATACCTCTGTTTCAAAATCAATGCATATTATGAATTTCAATAATATAATTGAAATAAAATTATACATTTTTCAGGGTATCTGATAATACAAATTAATGCAAAATAAGGAACAAATGTTAAAGTAATCATGATAAATAAAATTTTTACTTTATTTTGCAATATCTGAATAAGAAATCCCAGGCCGAGGCACAGAAATAAATGTAATATACATTTGATATAATAGTGTTGAACATAATGTGAAAAAATTCGCATTGTGGAAAAAATCGTGTGCTAAGAACGAGATACTTGATGAGAATGTGTTCGTTAAACTCGAAGTTGTTTTTTCCAAACAAGAAAATACAAAAGGATTAATTTTCTACCAAAAAAGACGATTTTTCAACAAAATAT
>CAKNWT010135854.1:856-14371 GCA_932066315.1 Andricus coriarius
TAAATGCCTATTATAATCAGAAGAAAAAACAAAGTATTTATTTCATGAAAACCATTTTTTTCGATAATCGAATTTATTTAATTTATAATATATTTATATTATATTTATAATTCATAAAACATTTAATGTTTTTATTCTTATAGCCAAACGAAAAGTCTCCTAAAAGCTCTAGAAACGCAACGAAATAATTTCCTGAAATTTGTAAAATAATTCTCATCTAATATCACTCATCATCCTTGTTGGTTGGATTTTTCTCCGCAAATTAAAAATAATTGAATTACTGATAACTTACGCGTAAATAAATTGACAAAATTACCGTTAAAGATAACTTTACAGTTCAGACTCAATATTACATCCAAAGTTGAAAAATTGTGTTTGAAAAAATTCTAACAAAACAACTGAACATTTCTACAAGATTCAAACGCACTCTACAAGTCAAATTTAATTTATTTTTACAGTTGACTATTATAACAATTTTAGCTCATCTTGGTTGAAATCTACATTCAAAATCTCTTCGTCGAAGATGCCTCTCTTACTTAAATCGACGTTTTTATTCACTGACATGTCCATTTCTGACAGATTTAAACATGAAGCATCGAAAGAAATAATACGCCTTCAACTTTTTCTCTTCAAACATTACTTCAGTTAATGCAAAACTGTGTTAGACGAAAATTACGACAGTATGGAACGGAATAAACTTGAAAAATCATAATTCACCAAACTTTCAATAACGTCGCAATTTTTCTATTAATTTTTCATAAATTAAGTAATATTACTATTAAATTGACCAAATTTCAGTTGAATAGACTATATGAACATCAATATTTCCTTAAAAAACGAGTTACGACACATTTCTAACACTCTCAAGAGATACGACACTGTGGAATTCAAGCTGAGAGTTACGATACTTTTCCAACCTGACAACGAGATACGACAGTTTTAACGCATTCACTAGAGACACGTCAAAATGGCTCGGGACCGTCGGTTTGCTCTCTTGATCAATGTAAAAAATGAAAAACAATTGAATTGTTTTCAATAATCGTATTGATCAATATGAATTTGCTCAAAATGAAACTTAACCTTTTTCCATGATATCTAGATTTTTTTGGTACGAATTCTGAGGGGAAGGGGTTAATTGGACGAAATATTTGCACACATAGAAATTTAAAAAAATAATGTTTGTTTAATTTTTTAGGCCATCTAATCCATATCTCTAACTTCAAATTTCGGAAATACTTTATCATTGGAAAATTTCCTTGAAAACTAAGAAAAGAATCCGATACTTAAAAAAAATAAGTGGTTCTAGAATTTAACCGAATGTTCGAAATCTTTCCAAAGATTTCATAAACCTCAAACCACTTTTAACATAATAATTGCATAAAAATGTTATATTCTTCCATGCATTTTTTGAAAATATAAAGACCTTAAGACAAATGTTGAACTATTTGCCAAATCTTCCTTTTAAATGAGAAAACATAAAAAATTCTACAGATTTTTACATAGATAATAAAAATATGATTTTATGAACAATTATTTTTGCGAGGCCCATTTTGAAGAATGCTTTAGAGCTCCATTTTTTAACAAAAGCAAGCGTCTGATATTTGCAAATGTAAATTATATGCTTTCAAGTTCTGTTTTGAATTCAGTTGACTGATCTGCTAAGGAGACATCCATTAATTTTTGTATTTGAAAAATGATAAAATACTGCACTTTTTTCACAGTTTTGTTGTCATTATAATACATAATTTTTTTCTTAAAAAATAACCATGATTATTGTGACTATTGTTTATTGACAAAGGCTACTCAGATTTTACATTTTGCAGCAGAGCAGGAAATAGAAATAAAATCGCTGCAAATTAGTTTGGGCGCGTTCAATAGCTTATCTCCAATTATGATAATTTCATGAGCACTGTGTTTCCTCCTAGAGGACTATTTTGTATGAAATGTGTTTTATATTTATTAGGAAATAGACGATTTTGGATTGTAAGGGAATCTGAGGGGATGATTAATGCGATTTCGCCAGCGCTTTTTTATGATGTATTAATTATTTATTATTGCTTATTATTATTCGTTACTTATTGTTTGTAGGTCGTAGAAGATTTTTATATAGTAGATCCATAGATTTATTTTAGGGTAGGGTGGGGCGAGATGGGCATAGTTGTCTTTTTAACGTCAGTATTTAACATCTGCTAATTCATTGCTTTAAAGTTAGCCGTTATATATTCTACAAATATTTTTAATTATAATTTTGCCAAGATAAAAGTATATAAAAAGTATATGCGGAATTAGAAACAAAAATAAAAAAGTAGTGCGCTTGGCTCATATCGCCCCATGCCTACAGGGCGGGATGAGCCCTGCACTGGGGTGGGATGAGCCACTTAATTAAATGATTTATTATACATCATTTATAAGTAAGAGAATTGTTAAGTTAGAGTATTATATAACGAAAATTTTACGGAAAATGTAAAGTATTTAACGTTAAAATGATGCAATCCTTAATCCTAACCTCTACCGTAACTAACTCTATAAAAAGTGAATAGAAAAACGATTTATATCTAAATATTTGTCAATAATTCTGAAACATAAATAAATATAACAATTTTTTGACTTACCTGTGTACAGTGTCTCAGTAAAAGTTAAATTCTACAGTAAGTAAACTCCCAAATACTACACTGTTCTAGTACATAACGCGGAATTTCATATACACTAGGGTTTTAAGCCGTTTTTTGATATGTTTACCGTATTTTTCAACCAAAACAATGTTTTTCTCATATTTGCATCATTTTACGAGTTTTCAAACAAAGTTACTCAAGACATGTACCAGAAAAACAGTGCTCTCTTCTGATTTCCAGCAACTCATATTATTTTCTAATACAGATTTATAACAGTGCAGCTGTCATACTTTTTCTGAGCATTTTTTCGACAAGATTAGTTTGTTATACGTTTGCGCTATAATAAACACACTGCACAATCTGATCCAATAAAACATTGCATCCTAACCTACAGACTGCTATACTTACAGGTTAGGTTAAATCACACGAAGAGGTGGTCCATTCCGCCCCAGAACAGTGGCTCATTACGCCCCATATGACAGTTCCAAGTAAAATCAAAATTTCACCTGTTTTTGTTTTACAATTATACATAAATCTGTTGAAAACTTAAGTTTTGATAAATAAGCTATATAAATAACCAGTGGAAAGACATCTAATATGTGATTTTGTGTGATTGTTGGATTTTCTAAACAAATGCAAAATATCAGAATACAGGTCTTAAAATCGTTTCTTTTGTATTTTCTGAATTTATTCAACATTAGGCGACATTTTTGTTTAAAGAAGTTTGATAACGTTCTTTCTGATATTAGTGCCAAAAACAGTTACAAAGGAAATGATAGCCTACGAAAGAACTGAGTAGTTCATCTTACTCCCTATGCCCATATCGCCCCACCCTACCCTTTTAAAAAGAATACATTTTATATTTTAAATAGAGTAATTGTTACAATCATTGGCCACTTAAGGAATTTTTTTCAGTTTGACAATTTGTAAAAAACGCTATAAGCGCCGAACAAAATTCTAAAATACACAGATAGATCATAAATTTTATAAATGTTTAAATTATCATAGTAAGTTCAGCCTTAAAAAAAGTAGATAATTTATATTTAAAGAAATTAACAATAATGTAAAAAAAACACAGTCATTGGCCATGAAGACATAGTGATTAGTACAGGCCAATGATTGTATGATTGGCCAATTTAATGTGGTGAAATACAGTCATTGGATACGTCGTTGTCCACATCAGGTTATAGATTACTGATTTGAAAGCACAGTGATTAGCCACTACATCGTATAAACATTGGCCGGAGTGAAACACTTTTTTTGACATAATTTACACTCATTATTCGTAAGACAAAGTGAGAAACAATGATATAAACAGTCTACAAAAAGTTTAAATAATTTTGAATGAATTTTTGCTAAGATACTAGTTATTTGCTTTTTAGGCATTGTGGCCAACCACTATGCTTCCGCATAAATTACAAGGACATTGATTGGCCACCCATTTATCAATAAACAGACATAATTTTAAGTTTAGAATACTACCATCGTGTATCTTAATTCACAAAATTCAAATAAAATACCAAAGTTTTTAGTTAAATCCAACGTAACGATTAAAAAAATAATAATTTTCAACACTTGGACACTCCTGACTTCAACATCTTTTCGTTTAAGTTCCTTGCTGATTCAGCATCGCCGGTTTTACTTTATTCTGGCATTTAAACGCACTACACTGCACTAACCTAGCTCGTCAAGTACGCTGCGGAATTTTTCGCTCTTCATCCTGCACTATTTATTAGTAGTTTTATTTGTGAGTATTGTTTCATATAAGCATATTTAACTGAGCTGGCCAATCTTTGGGGTGTGGCCAACGATTGTATCGATTACCCTATTGGTGTATTTCGAAAATTGCAAACTTTTTCTCTTCTGAACGTTAAACAAAATTGACGCAATATATATAATAAATTTTTGATCATACAGGTACGTTAAATAAACCAAAAAATTGGTCTCAGGCAGTTAACTATACTGATCTCTGTTTTTTGTACGGTATTGTCCACAATAATATAATTTATCCTACGTATCCTACAATGCGGCGAGTCACATTGGTAGCAATTCACATTACGGCAACGTTGATTTAGATAAATATGATGTCCCCAACGGGACTTTAGAAAGAGGTAAGGATGTGAACTATATTATTTTTGTGACTATTTACAGAAGTGCGAAAGTCAGAGCACTTTTGACCATTTTTTCTGGACTTTAAATTTTTCCAAATGAGAGATGTCACATTGTGACTTGCCACAAATCTGACTTTCCGTAATGTGACTTGCCCGCTGTTGGTATGACTAAAGGCCTGAAATTAAGCTTAACGCGCCAACTCAGATTCTTCGTAAGAAAGTCTTCATTTTATTGGTTCAAATAAAACCAAGCCATTTTTTCTCTTACAAATGTTTAAACAAAAATTTTTAATCTGTACATATCATTACTTTATTTGGGCATAGAATGTTTCTGAATATATCAATCAATTCATCTCGTCAAAATGAACAAATTAGGTTCTTATATTTTAAAGTTTATGTTTATATCAACTAAATGCCACCCCGCGCTTAAAAAAATTAATTTTTCAGGGCTTGGTATTATTGCCAATTTTGTGATACTAATTCTCAAAAATGTTGAATTTTTGAAATTCATTTTTTGTCATTCTCATGATATTTAATGAATCAACCTTAACCTCTTTTGTTGCGAAATGGTGTATTTCATTAAACTATGCATAAAACATATATTTGTTTTCTTTTATATACAATGAAAATTGGAAAAAAATTCACATCTAAAACGATTTTTGAGAAAAACATAAAATCGAAGAAAAAAAACTTATTATCTGATCCGGCTCTAAATATTACATATACATTACATTTCTTTAAACCTCATTTTTGGACTCCTGACGTCGATTTATGTCAAGATATGTACAAAAAATGAGGTTCGAAACTTTTGATCATTACGAAACTTTTTTATGGGGAAGCATTGTTGTTAACATTTTCAAAATTGAGAAGAAATGTATAAGATTAGCTTATAATAACGGAATTCTGAATAGTCAACGGATATACATAGTTTACTATCTATGATAGGTACTTTGAAGAAGACTTGTAAAAAAGAAAGAAAATTTCGGAGTAAGAATTTAAAAATGATGCTTTTTTATAATTTATTTCTTATAATTAATTATTATTATAACTATTATATATTATTATATTATTATAGGTAATTGTATTGTTAATTAGGATTTTCAATTAACGATCTCCAGTAGCACATTTTAAAGAAAATTAATGAAGATTGCAATTTATTTATAACAGTCGCTATTTTATTTACATTTAGAAATATTTAGAGTTCATCAACAACAATAGTTTTCAAATTTTGACAAATCTTTCTGATTCTCAATAATTTTTAAAAGCACATAAAGCAATTGTAGTAAAAATAAAAAAGTTTCATTTTGAGAAAAAGAACGAATAAATTATTTTATATCAATTGTTCCAAGCAGTATTACCAAATCAGTTTTTAGGCATTTTCGCACCTTTCTTTAAACTACACTTTATAGCAGTCCATATGGAAAAAATTTGAATAGAAATTTTGATGTTTTTAATATAAATCAGGGTAAAAAGGAATTCCTGTCCACTTTAATAAAGGTCAAATTTCGTTCAAAATGAACAGGACGCCGGTTCAAAATTAATCCAATCCGGTTCTATTTGAACTAAGATTGGGCTCATATGCAAGTGAATTTTTTTTGCATATCAATGTGAATATTTTTTATTGAACTCTCTGTTTAATACTTATCTGATTTAAAAATTATTAATTTTTTTTTAATAAGTGAATTAAAATTTAATTTCTTAAATTAATTATTCTTTGATTTTGATAGTGTTTACAAATAAGGAAGTAATTTCTTCATTCCATACACGTGCTTCTTTCACATCAGAAGTGGATTCTCCCCCATTTTTTGTTTTTGTAGCAAAGAGAAGCGGAAAAAGGCCAAGATGAAATTGGGGTTAAAATAAAGTCAGCTAAAATTTAGCGTCTATGAATTACGATCTTATTGTTCGTGTCGCAGAGATCCTTTGTATATCTTGATGCGGCTGTGACAGAGTGCGAGGGGAGATCCTTAACGCCTGGATTAAGACTCCAGATCTTGCGATATATATATATATATATAATTGTTCTCTGACAAGAAAAATTGCGTTTTTTTATCATTCGCGACCAGGAAATTAAATTAAGTATTCATTTTTAATCAGATATCGCGACACATTGAACTCACGACAGCATTATTCGCCTCAATCCTTAATCTGAAATTACATCTTTCAATTCAAATCAACTTCAAAAAATAAAATGTAATAGAATTATCAAAAGAAAAATGTTATTGGAAAGAGATATTCCTGCTAGAAATGTAGAGACAAATTCTTCGAGTGTGTGAAAGTGGTGAGGTGGAAACTCGCCAGAAAAGGGAAGCTCGCCGACTTCTGTTCAAATCTAGACCATATTTCGCTTAGAATTTATTCCAACCACCAAATTATTCACCGCCGTTGGATCGAATTTTATATATTCGACGATATGAAACTTTTCGTTTAAGTGGATGTGATGCAGAAAAAGCAATACTACCAAGAACGCATACCAAGAGTCGCTCAGTCTCACCCTCTAGTACCAATTTTCCAAAACTACCACAAATGAAGGTCTACTTTCCTCCGGTCGAGCGTCTCTCGCAGAGAAGCATCTTAAACTATTGAGCCAACTTTGAAAAACTAGAAGTATATTAGAAAAATTTCGAGCTCTTACAAACTTTGATTCTTGGAATCACCACGAGAAGTTCCGCTTCATGGAGAGGCGAGGGACCCTTCCTGTTATTTGCGATTGTTTAGAAAAAGAACTTTGCGCTTAAAGAAAGTGCATGGGAAATTCCAAAAAGACCCCGTAGAATATTTTTTGTTAGAAATTGTTTTACGAAAGACAAGATTTTTAAATTATCTCATATAACAAAGTCTATCTTTGGATGAAACTTTGGTTTGGAAAATTTTGGCGACCTTCACAGAATTACAAGGAAAGGATATTTGAAAGGCTGACGTTCTTTAATATGATTACATGGAAATTGGGTATTGGGTAGAAGATGGATGTAAGATCTATTGAAAAGAAATTCGATGTTTGTGACACCTGATGGTGTGACGGGTCATGATACCTGATGACGAACATCCTCCTTGACTTTTCGAATAACATACTCGCAAGAGGTCACTGTTTTGGGTTTTCGCGTTATTTAGATTGAATGGAAGGGAAAGCGACGAACCGAACGTGACGCGCGCCGCTTGTAGACTGCCGTCTCGGGTCTCTTTTGGACCAGACTTCAATTCAGACTCCGTCACCATCGTATTGCGGACGCGCCGTGAACGAAGCACGATAGGCGCTTACGCACGATAGTGCGTGATGGTGCTACTTCAATTTTAAATTTTTACTGATTTTGCCACCCTCAGCCACCTACTGACCATACCTGTCGGGGGCGGAATTAATCAGATTGATACAGGAGCGTGGAATGATAGTGGCGACCACGTGGATGCAGTCACGTTGGGATGATGTATAGTTTGATGATAGCAGATTGCATAGCCTTGTGGACTAGGGCATATCGAAAAAAATCTTCATTCGTAGTTCTAATAGGAATGAAAACTCTATTTTGGGAGTCAAAATTACTCCCCTAAAGTTTCATTAAAAAAATGGCTTTTGTCTCCGCATCGCACAGTGGGGCAAAAAAAGTTTCTGTGGGCAAACCAATTTTTACCCAACACTGTTCATTCGATTTGCACGTTTCTTTCTTAATGAAAGATTTTTTAATTTCGCAAAGATTTGTGTGCTTCGATTTTTGACATTTTTTTTTTAACTTTTCAGAAGTAAGATTTTTTTCAGATTTTCAGCTTTATCAAACAAGGGCTTATCTCTATCTTAAGACTATCCTGAAATAATTTCCAAGGGGAGAGAATAATTTAAAAAAATGGTATAATACGTTGTAAAGAATTCAATGAACAAAAGTTCTTTCTCAGGATTGCCAATGTTTACCTAATTCAAATACAGAATATTTGTATAAAATATGAGACAAATTATTGTTTCATTACGATTAATTGAAGATAGATTACATTTGGCAATTGTATAAATAATGTTCATAACAAATTCAGAGTTTGTAATGTTTTCCGATGAATCTTTGCTATGATACTTTTGTTGTTTATAAAAATTGTTCAAATAATTAATAATCTTATATTTTTGTGAAGTATAATAGCAAAAAGTCATCGGAAAGACATTCTTAGTCGATTCCGTAAAAAATTGAGTCTATTCCATGAAAAATATCCAAGCTGTGAATTTGTTTTATAAAAATTGTTTAAGTAATTTTCAAATGACATCTATCTCTAATTAGTCGTAATTAAATATAAATTTTTCTCACAGTTTATGCCAAAACTCTGGAGTTGAGTAAATTAAACATTGTCAATACAGAAAAATAAGTTTTGTTCATTAATTTGTTTGTAACGTAATACAATTTTTTTAAATTATTCTCAACTATTCGAAATTATTTCTAAATAGTTCAAGCACAGATATAAGACCTTGTTTGTTAAATGTGACAATCTGAAAAAGATCGTATTTCTGAAAAGTTGAAAACAAATTTTAATTTTGTTATTAATATTATTTTGTCCACAGAAACTTTTTTTTACCCCTCTGCACTGTGCATCGTATATATAGTTAAGAAGCACTAAAAGCGACACACTTCTTATTTGAAGATCAAAAAATGTTCTTATGAGACCTCAGTTAGCAGAAAAACAAGTTTAGAGCAAGTAAATGTATACCTGTACAGCAATCATGCCATTGAAATATCTTTAACCCGGTCTAAACGACCTAGAAATTTTAAAAAATCTTTAAAAATTAAGTTTTTCGATATCTTCTTAGAGTTATATAAATTTTCTCGACTATTTGACTATGAAATGCGTGATATATGTTGTCAGTAATATATTTGAATACATTTAAACGCAAATATATGAAAAGGGTTGACATTTGAATAATTTATATTGACTTTGAACTAAAAGAAAATATTTCAAATTAAAATATTGCTTTTTTTACAGTAAAGAAGATTTTTGGTGTCTACATTTGGTGAAAATGTTTTCTATTGTACCTAAATTTATGTCTGTACTGTGAGAAACCCATTCAAAATGTTTAAAATAAATTTATTTTTAAATATCAAGAATGCTTATAGGCATAATAAAAATTGTTTTAAATAAAATCCTCACTGCACAGAGTACAGATACAAATTTAAGAAGTGTGTCGCTTTTAGTGCTTTTCGAATATATCTACAATGCGGAGACAGAAAAATTTTGTTAAAGAAAGTTTAGGGGAATGTTTTAGACTCCCAAAAGACAGTTTTCATCCTTATTAGAACTGCAAATGAAACACTTTTTTTATATACGCTCTATTGTGAACTATACCTACCTTAGCATTTAGACTGTAAACATATTTTTGAAGGGAATATCTGTACGTACACTGTAAAAATAAATGATTATTTCAGGGCTAGTTTCAGGTATTACAATAAGACTCAGAAAAAACAGTCTCGAGTGGTACTCAAATGAGACCACTGATGGGATTCCTGAATCGTTTGTTTTGCATTGAAAATAACAGCATGAAGTTATCCTATTCAAAAATAGGACACAACAAAAATGATGCCACAAAAGAAGAGATCTCTAGTTTTTACAGTGTATATTTTGTATGTATATTATTGTTATAATTTATCGAAGAACTCATAACGTCTAGAAAATATGTTCATTTCGTGATTTACCTGAAAAAAACAAATGTTTAAATAATTTAAAATTAGTTAAAAGATGACTGGGTATTCTTAAAGGAGGGACTAATGATTATTTATGAAAAAACTTGAAAACGCGTTAATGAACCGTAATATGAAGTTAAATAAACATTTGTCACTTATGGGGTTGTCTTTGGACCCCATAAGAGTAGATTAAAGTCAATCATACTCAAAATTTACGATTGGGTTTTATTTCCTAATGTAAATGTAAGCAATATACTGACATAATGAATTATTTGTAACATCATTGTGTTTAAATATTAGATTTACAGAAAGCTGACTTTTCCTCATATTAAATCAATGAGAAACTTTATGGTCTTTGTGCGACCCCTAAATATTAACCGATTTTGCTCAAATTTGGAGATGTTTTTGTTGCGTACGAACATAACTGGGGGATGAGAGCAAAGAATTAAGATGGAGTATAGGCTGCACTTAAATTATGTAACAGCTCCCAGGGGGGAAGGGCAATAGATTTTGTTACGGTTCGGCGGCAGTGTTTAATTTTTATATGTAATTTTTGAAAATTCGGAGAAGAAACAAACAACTTCCAGTACTGGTATTATTTCTGACATAATACCGTTTTGATAAAGTTTAATGGATGGCTAACGAAAATCTACAAAAATGTAAGAATTACGTACTATAAATGTTCGCTGTGGGGGGGGGGGTGTAATCATATTTTGTTACTGTTTGTTACATGGGTTATGGAGAGGGCTAATAATATGTTACGTAATTTAAGCACAGCCCCTAAAACTTGTTCAGACATGACCATCATCATCATACGTAACACACCATACATTATAAATCATATCAGACGCAAATCTAATTATTTGAGGTAATGATTTTAATATGCTTCTGAATCAAGTGAAAACGACTGATATTAGGTAAATCGAACGAAATCGAGGTGAGTTTAAATACATTTGAATGAGTTCAACAATAAATTTGAAGATTCTTCAAGAAAAATAGAAAAATCAACGCAATTGAAAGTTATTTCAATTGAATACAAAGTGCAATGAATACCACTAAATTCCAGTAAACTAAATTAAATTTAAGTTTCTAAGTTTATTTTTTACAAAATTTATTTAAAAAGCGGCAACTAAAATCGATAGAAATCAACTAAATTGAAAGTAAATTGAACTAAATTGTATTAAATTTAAAATTCAAAAATTCAAAGCGAGTTCAATGAAGCTCAATAAAATTCATTGGAATTTATTTCAACGGACTCCAATAACGTTTAATGGAATTCAATGGATCACAGCTGGAATTCAATGTAATTAAAGGAGAATTCAACTAAATTCAGAATGATTTTCAACAAATTTGAAGTTTATTACATACAATTTAACTGAATTAAATTAAATTAATATGAACTATAATGAGTTAAATTTTAATTGATTTATCATTAAAAATTACAGATTGGATCATTAAAAATGACTGATATAATCAGTGACAATTACAGATTGGTTAATTAAAAATGACTGATTTTATGACTCATTATAATTTATTAATTTTTCAGTCGTCAAATCCGCATTATGATAAAATTCACTGAGTATTAGATACTTTTGACTGATTCAAATTTTTGGTGCAATGTTAATGAATATATGGCCGACTAAATATTTAAAGTGAATTTAATGAAAATCGAAGAAATTAAATTTAGGTACATGTCGAATTAGATATAAAACGTGATTATGAATTATTTTGGATTCGATGAAATTTCCAGTGATTCGGACGAAATAAAAGTCATTTTCTGATATTTGCTATTTATTTCTGTAAATTTAAGATAATGCACCTCTAAAAACTATGATAAGTATAAATAAGTATTAAAATAGAATGCGGATATGGACCCATAATGTCAATATATTGTGTTTTGTCAAAGTTTAATGTCGAATAAAACGAAAAGGAACGTGACGAAAATTTCGATACTCTTTTATACTTAGCTTAGTTTTTAGCTAAATCACTTTAAATTTGTGGAAATAATAGACAAATATCCAAATATGCCCCTTAATTTCGTTCGTATCTCTGAAAATCTCATAGAATTCAATTGTATTAAATATACTTCAATGTGGAACTGAGCAGAATTTAATTTAATTGTGTAGAATTTGATAGAATTCAAAGGCTCGTTCAAGGGTATTTAAAAGTTCATTGTCAAGTGAATTCAATTAGATTCCAGATGAATTCAATTAAATTCAAGATAAATTCGCAAGAGCATTATAATCGAATACCAATGAATTTCATTATGAATTGATGTGAATTCTGCAAAACATTTATAGTTAAATAATGTAACTTTTATTGAACCCATCATTTTTTTTTAATTTCGAAATATTCTCGGGTTGTCGAGTGAAAAATGTACTTTTTTGAGCTCTCAGTCAATGAAATTTTTCATTTTATATTACACAATATTTTTTCACATAAAAAACTCATACTTATAAAAAACTCCATTTTAATATATTTTAAACCCAGAACGACCCTCTAGGTTGGAAAACGAGTTAGCGAACCACTTTTGAAGTTGGAACTTCAAAAAACAATTTTCAAGAAAAGCACAATCAAAGTTGGCGAGTGCCATAGGCTTACGTGTTATATTTTTTCTTCAAAAATAAAATATACCCACTTCCGGTTACTTACAGAACATAAGTATTATATCACCAGATAGAGCAGACATTGAGGTATGATTTCCCACCGAAAACCCAAAATCGATATTTTTACCCTTGTTTACAAAAAGGCGAGTACCTCCCAAACAACCAATGTCAAAGAAAGGAAAGAAACACGTTTTAGAGAATAATATATATCTACAACGAAAAAAATTGTAGAATGAACCTATCACTTTTTTTGACGGACTGAAATCATATTGTAATAATTCATTTCAAGTTTTGCGTTGCGAACAAATTTTTTCATTCGAAAGTAAAAAATAATGCAATATTATATATTTATAATCAATTTTCGGCCATACCACGCTGGAAGCACCAGTTCCCGTTAGATCACTGAAGTTAAGCAGTGTTGGGCGCGGTTAGTACTTGGATGGGTGACCGTCTGATACTACTGCGTTGCTGTTGGCGGGTGTGGTGAGCCCACACTTGTAGTTATTTACTACAAGAAACTATCCACCTAAAAAACACTACCCGA
>CAKNWT010135855.1:8642-29814 GCA_932066315.1 Andricus coriarius
ATATAATCACCAGTAGCCCCAATAATTATATTCATAATGAACAGAAATACAAAATGTCATAAAATTAAAAAAAAAATGCTTAAAAATATTTTTTTGAGCTCTGTGAATAACAAGATATGCTGAACCAATTTATGGCAAAAATTTACGCAAACCTTAAAAATCGCAAAAAATAATTAAGAATAATTATTTCACAGTACATCGGACCTTGCCGATTGTATAAAATAAACAGAAAAAGATGTGAAATTACAAATGAAAAGCCGGATCTTTCTGCCAGATTTACTTAGACATAGGCTTTCCCTTTCCAGGATATTTTATTTCAAATAAAAAAATATCTTTGGTATTTACAATGAAACGGTACCGTGATTACACAATTAATAAAATGAATATTTATAATTTGATGTATTTACAATTTTTTATTAAAAATCAGGCATGCTCATTAGGGCGGGTCGAAAATAGCCATTTTTTTCAATCGAGATGATCTCATATGGAGAAGTTGCCTTTTGGGGATTGAAACGCTCCACTATTTGAAAAAAATGTTGTCAACATTAAAGCCAAGCGCAACGGTCTTTCAGTTAAAAAAATCATATTTTCTCATTATTCATGTAAATTTCAAGCCTATGGTGAAACACGTTTTGGTGAATTTAGAGTTTCACGTGTTTCTTTAATATTATTCAGGTATAAAATACTTATAAGAAGATATAGTAGAATATAAAAATGTAGTTTTTTAAAAAAGGCTGCTACATATTCTTGAGTCTTTTTTGCCTAAATATTATTAAAGAAACACGTTAAAGTCAACATTTGATCCATTTTTTAATGTTCTTTTTAATTTTTCTCCAAAAAGGTTGGTTATAGAAAATGAATTAAACAACAGAAAGGGTGTAATTTTTCTAGATCTTCAACTTTTGCACAACTTTTTTCAATACTGTTTCAAATTTGTATGAAAAATTAGAAAAAATGACTTTTTACCTTTATGATTGCCACGCTTGGCTTTAATGTTAATAGTGGAGTGTTTCATATCCCAAAAGGCAACTTTTCTACATGGAATCATATCCTAAAAATATATTTTTTCGACCCGCCCTAATGCTCATAGCTGCACAAGTATAGATTGTGACGAGCATTTTTGAATATCATAGGTTTCTATTTAAAAAATTAATCGCATCTTCATGAAAAAAGAGAAAAAGGGTGAAAAAAGCCGAAATTCTCAAATATAGGAACTATAGGTGATTTTGAGAAAAAATAATGGAATAGTGGACTGACTGTGATCCCTGTAATCAGAAGTGCAGTAGCGACTGTTATGCTCAGCGGGACGAGGATAATTAAAAAGAGGCCATATTCTGAAGACTGAAAATAAAATGAATAAATGTACAAATTTGAAAAATGAAAATTGGCATTCTACCGTGAATATTTCTCATAAGCGTAGGAATGTCTCTGAATAGAATCTCGTTCACGTCCACTGCATCCATAAACATCTTGACCTTTAGGTCTCCTCTGATTTTCTAAAATTGTCCTAATAGGCCTGTTGCTCGCAAATATTAACGAGTCACTAGATCGATTCGCGCTTGACCTCAACTTCCTCATTTCGGTGTTGAATCTAGCCAAGGCGTCTTCGTTTCTTGCAGAATCTTTCATCGTTCGAGACAAGCCAAGATTATTTTTCACTCTACTTCTACCAGAAACATTTCCAAACATCGACACACTTCGCTGATTTAATAATCGATCACTGAACTGTGAAGCAGAAGAATCGCGCCTCTCAAAAGAGCACCTCACAGATTTCTCAACAATTCCGTTGACTGTCAAAAGAAAGCACCAGAGAACACTTGAAATTTAGTAAAGATTTGCATGAACGTTGTCGGCAGGAACTGGTACAGTTAAACTTTGTGTACGCACTTGTCCAGAGTAATAAGGAGCGAGTCTTAAAAATTATTTAAACGCGTTCAATCCTTTCACTACGACGTTTTTGCGGAACGAGATTTTCTCATGAAGGTTTAAAGAAGGAAACTCTTTTAAGTGGTTGTAAACAGATTTTGTGTTACGAAACCTGTTAATGTTTAAACTTTAGCACTTCTTCTACCGTTGTCGATGTTCAAAGAATTTTATGGTCTCCTAGACCTAGATACCTTGTTACTTAAATCGTCATTTTTTACTATTTTTTAATTCAGGTGAAAAAATCCTGTTTTACTGCCTTCTTTCTAACTAATTTTTGAATATTGTACAAATACTGTCCAGCGTATTTTTGTGTTTAATCTAAAATATAAAAAGGGCAATTAGAAGACGCTTTTTAAAAAACAAGGAAATTTTTAATAGAGGATAAAAAGTAAAAAGGGGAATCAAAAGAAATAGCGAAAAAGCTGCGATATCTTTAAATAATCTCACTGTATCAAGAAGTAGAGAAATTTAGGAACTCGCTGAGTAAGTGGAGCAATAAAATCTACAAATAAACGCCCTTTTTAATTTACTACAAAAATAAACTCTACAACCCACATCCTTCTTTATTTGTAACACACGAATAACATCTTTTTTGTGTGTGAGCAAACAGATGAACGTTTTTTGAATGAAAAGCGATGCTTGGAAAAAGCGAAACTTGCATCAGAGTTGAGAAATTAAAAAAATTGTAGGTGGAACTGAAATTCAACGAACGTTATTGGTTCTTCGTTCCATCCCCGAGAGCAAGTTTGTCCCCTCTGTGACACGAGTTCGCCTAACACCTAACCATTCAACTAATCAACGAATGTCCCACATCGTTTGGGGAACGCGAATTGAGGGTCGTCCTTCAAATAAAATTCACCCTACTTTTCATGCTCCACATCAAACCGGTGTCTTCAAGTTTCAAGAACGATCTTTAAACTATCTTTCAAGAGATTGGATGTTACAATTTCCTTCCTCTTTGAAGTCTAAGAAACAAAAAATATACGATTATCTAAGACAAGTATAAACTTGAAACGTTTAAGAATAAAAATGAAAGAGCGTCCAAATCCAACGTAAAAAAATCAAATGTTAATCTTGTACAATGAAAAATTAGAAGTTTTCTGCGTTGAATAGGTTTAATTTCAAAGAATTTAAAATAAGAAAGTCAAATTCGAAGTCTTCGAAATCAGCAAATTTTCAGTTTGGAAGACATCAAAATTGAAAACCTTCTACTTTGAGGTTATACCACTTTAATACAAAATTATTCAATTCTGAATCAACTAACTGCATGAACGCTTTCAATATTTTCAATCTGAAAATAATTTTTTATGTTTTCAATTAGAAATTATAAAATTTTGAACTATCGAATTTGATCTTGCTGAGTTTGTAACAATTCAATTTGAAACATTTTATAAACTTTTTGAATGTTGAATTGTTAATTTTTCAAAGTTTCACTCAAAGACATTATTCTTCGTCTTAAACAAATGTTCAGTTAATTGTACTTGTGAAAAATCTGCGAATAATAGAAAGGGAGAGAACCTACACATCTACACAAGAGTTAAAATTAAGGAATTGAGAATCTGGCTTTCAAATCTGAATAATTTAATAATAAATTACTGTAATGTTGCAGAATCAAAAAATCCCCGTTTTCCGGGTTTTCAGGCCAGTGTACACATTAAAGTATATTTTTAAATTTGTAACAGACTTCACCAGTGAACCAACATTTTTATGTTTTAACTATAATTTCGTTTTGAATAATGAACGACAGTAGTTGTAAAATTTAAAAGCCGATTAATTTCTAGCAGGAAAATTGAAGGAAGCAGAAAGTAGAGACTTGGAATAATCCTCCTCATTCCGAATTCAGTTTGTGGGACTTTTAAAGGAAATATCACACTGCACTTTTCGCTTTTAAAGCCGCAACTACATTACGCGAAACTAGAGAAAGAGAATTTGAAACACAATCCTGTTTCGCGAGTATGCACTTGTTTTATTTTTTTATTTTTAGGGTAATGCACTTTTTCATCGTCACTATATGTATGCTTTGTTGTTTAAACGGTACTAGTACTGCAAACGAGAGCAACAGGATGAACAGGGACGTGGTGGCGAGATACCGTGACTTCCCCGCTTCTCTTTCTCTGATATGAACCCCACGACTTCCTATAAACGTCCTGAACAGACAATACACACGTTGGTGTTCTATAACAACAAGCATAACGCACAGATATCCTGAGAAAGACCAAACAATTCTAGAAATATCAATTTCTGAACATAAAAAAATATAACTTTTTATATTATTATCTATGTTTTCTATTTTCAGGTAATATGTGAATTTCAATTAACTAGCCAACAAAAATACGCGCTATGCGCGCAATTATTAAATATTTCCATATTTGAAGTACTAAATGTAAGTTGTATTGCACAGAAAAGAGCTAAATTAGTCAAAAAGACGTATTTTTTAATTAATTAAGCACTGCACTTATAAGTTCTTATACTTAAAATATGGCAATATATCATAAAATGGCTATTAACAGTTAAGTGGCAACAAGTCCTATAAAACAGAAGAAATAAATATTTTTTTATCTTCAAATATTTATGCCTTAGTATTAATGAGAATTTTATCACTCTTTAAATCTTTTGAAAGTTCATGAAATCCTATAAATATCTCTGAAACCCCATACAATCCCTTAAAACAATTTCAAGTACTTTGAAAAACTTCAAAAAACGTTTAAATCCATCTTAAACAATTAAAAAATTTTGAAGGCTGGTTCAGTCCCATACATTTTTTTTTTAAATCCCTTGAAATTCCTCATAAATTTTAAATCTATTGAAATTGCTTGAAATCCTTATTCTCATTGAAATCTTTTAAAATATTTGGCAATTCCTAGAAATCCTCCCACATTTCTTAAAATGTTTAAAAATCGATTGAAATCCGTTGAAACCACTCGAGAACATTAGAAATAACTTAAAATATTTTTTGAATCCCATGAAATCTTTTTAAACCACTTGAGAACTTTTACACAATCAATCAAATCTCTCTAAATCCATTGAAGTCTTCTAAAATTAGTTGAAATCCAGAAAAACGCGGTGCAATTCCTCAAAATTAAAAATTATATAAAATAAAAGGATTTAAATGTTAAATTGTACAATTCCACGCACTTCAAATTAACAAAAAGAAATCAATTCAAACGCTTTGAGTTTGAAATTGGTCAATTTTAAACTATCCAATTCATTAACTTTCAAATTTAAATAAATAATAGTATTGAAATTACGTAAGCTTGTGGGCCTAAAAATGAACATTTTTCAATTTTGAAAACATAAAACCTAAATTTGAAAATGTTTTATCATATGATTTTGAAATTTTGATTTTACACTTAAATTTGAAATTGTACAATATTATTTTCAGATTTAAATAAATAATAGCATTAAAATTGCCTAAGCTTGCAGGCCTAAAAATTAAAATTGTTCAATTTTGAAAACATAAATCTGAAAATGTTTTATTATAAGGTTTTGAAATTATGATTTTACACTCAAATTTGAAATTGTACAATATTAAGCACTGAAAATTAAAAAGTATTAAGTAACTTTTTAAATCATGAAATTCATCAAAACTATTTAAATCAGAAAATATACCATTTTTGATGCTTCAATTTCAACTGGACTTTAAAATTGTAACATTTTGAAATATGTGAAATGAAAAAAAATGCAACACTTTCAATTTAAAATTATTTATTTAAAACAATTTGAATTTTATATTATTCCAATGTTAATACTTTAAACATAAAACTGAATATAAAACTTTTAACTTAAAAATATAGATTTCATCTTAAAATTGTCAATTCCTAGCACTTTCAATTGTAAATTATACGGCTACTACTACTACAATTATTTGAATTTGAAGCTATTCCATTCGGAACGCTTTCAATACAAAAATGTTCAAATCTCAAGTTTCAAATAAATCCCTTAAAATCCCATAACATTATTTGTAATCTCTTAAATTGGTCAAAAACCCGTTGAAATTCTTTAAAATTCCTCGAAATCCCTTCAAACCTTGATTTTTTCAACTTTATAAAATCCAAAAGCTATCTTCTGAAATCTTTTGAATTTTTGTGAAATCTTCATACCTGGTTTATAGTCAAAATTCGAATAATGAACACCTCAGTATTAAAGCATTACCAGTAATTAATAATTTGTTTTATTTAATGAAATTAGGTTTTATTCTATTATCAAAGTAGATCATTTAAGATCTGTATTTGCAAGAACAATGCAATATTTCGCCACCATAACGATCACAAATTAAATTAACAGTTGTAAACAAATTTAAAGTTAGCAGCGGATTTTATTTTTTAATTTAAAAAATAGTAAGCGAAGCAATTTCAAGTCATTCAAAAGTCAATCAGGTTTTCAACAACAATGAGTGCGAGAATTTCTAGAGATTTCGTTACACCACTTTTTTTAGGTGTAAATAGAAGTTTCTCTTCTTCATATCAATAGTATAAAAAAGGCGAAGAAATAATAACAAAAGTATCACATTAAAGGAAATGAAATGATACGTATCTTACCGGATTGATAACAAAATTAGGACTTCTAGATTTCTTTCCAAACCCGGCGGAAGTTCCGTTTTGTGGAAATGACGTTTTGACCAATTTTTTAGTATTTTAATTCCTAAAGCTAATAACGTAGATTAGAATCAAAAATTTGTCCAAATTGTTCTTTAAAATGTATTATTTTTTAACTAATGCGGGTATTTAACTTTTTGTTCTTCCTTCTAATTTGTTTTTCCTACAGTAATCTTTTTTCTAAAAACACGAAAATCAACGTTTTTTTTTTACAGAAACGACTCAAGTTACGACAAAAGTCAAATGAACCAATCATTCCTCTTAAAAAGAACTACAAAATATTCTGTTGACGCTTTCCTCTATCTCGCTTATTGAACAAATTTTGTACTAAAATGTGTATAATACAGGATAAAATTGTACTTTTTTCAAGACAATACGAATTTATGATGTCATTCTATGGTTATTAAATATTTTTTGTGAAAGAATAATGAAAAAAAAAAACAATTTAAGACAAATTGAGTATCAGTTAAAATCTGTTTTTGATTATCTTCCAAAATAAACTTTTAGGGAAAAAATTGAAGTACACGTTTTTTTTTTAACGGAAGCATAACAATTATTATTTAAAAAAAAAATACTATTTTAACTGGTTTTTTATATTTTAGTAAAAATTTAAAAAAATAACGTGTTTCAAAAAGTTTCAAGAGACTTATTTTTAGTACCCTAAAGTACATTAGGTTTTAAAATTTTCAGAAAAATCACCACCCTTTTATTTATTTTGAAGTTGTTTCAAGAATTTTCTGCCGGATTTGGAATGAAAACTAAAAGTGCTATCAAATGCAAGGCGGAATAGTTAAATTCCTGCATTAGTTTAAATAATACAACACTTTAAAGATCGACAACTATTTTTCGATAGTTTGAGTCATCCTTCATAATATAAATATTCATAACTTTATCAAAAAAATTTGATATTATATAGGTAAAATTCACTTTACATTATCAATTGAAAAAACGTAAAAAAGGTGAAAAAGGGTGACAAATTTCCAAAATAGGTGAAATAGGCGACAAATTACAAAACACTGTGATGACTGCATAATTTCTAAACTTGTTGAAATTAACCTATTTACATTCCCAGTCCAAGAAAACTATTATCATTTCACCACTTTCTCGGTCCAGTGGCCACCCTGATTTAAATAAACTATCTTATATGGATTTTAATTATATATTTAAAGGTAAAAACACTTTTGAATATTCCGAATATTGTTTCGGATAAAAAATGGAATTACAATTTAGTGAGCATGAATTGGAATATAATTGTCCATAAATTTAAATATAGAAGTTCCATTAGTCAATAGCTTGTTTTGGAAAAGGGAATACCTGAACAGGTGAAATAAGTTAAATATGTTATCACCCAGTATATATCGGTCGTCGACTTTTAATTATGAGTTGAAACATGAACCATATATAGGATAGGCGCTCTATTCATAACGCACATCCAAGCATGTAGGTACTCTCAACATTGAATAATACCACACCGCGTAATAATTCGCTCAGCTTTAATACATTTGCACCCAGCGAAACGTCTCACTATCTATGCTCTGAAAATTTTTCGCCATTTTGAAAGACTCATAATAATTAACTATCTAAGAACGATTTGGTCGTATAATTAACTATTCAAGAACTTCCTCTCCTTTCCATTGCAAAACCATTTATTTTTTATTCTATTTATTTTTAATTAGATATATAAAGAACTTAAATAGAATCAAATCAAAAACTAAAAACCTCCTAATCGTATCTGTATCTTAAAAAACAAATTTCCAGAAGGTTGAAGCAGTACCAAAAATAAGTAAGGCTATAAATTAGTCTTGAAAATGCTATGCAACTTTTACTACAGAAAATATAAGAATTCAAAAAGGAAGAACTATCTCAAAGATATTCTCGTTAGTTTAATAATTAAACTTTAAAGCACTTCACAAATAATACGAAGCCAATAAAAGTTTCTTTTAATTCTAATGTCTCTCACCAAACAAAAATGAAGAGGAAATAATCCTGGTTTTTCCGAATATTTTCTGTACAATGAGGTCTTTTGCACAGTCAAACATTCGAACTTCGCAGTGAGAATGGATGAGAAATCCTGAATGTTTTGTGTACACCCCTTGTTTGCCGATCGACTAGACGCAAGTGCACATTTCTAGCAGTCTCTGCTACTTTCTTATTCCAAAAAATTGCGCGGACACAAATCTCAAATCTTTTTATCAACAAACTTTTCACTCTCATCTGCGCAATAATTTAAACATAAATTACTTTTAGTTTCAGATGTTTCCTGAAAAGAACCAATGTATAGATGAAATTGCGAAGAAAAAAAGTGTCAGAAGTTTTATTATTATTCCTTTCAGAAGAGTTTAATTCTATCCATCGAATCTCTCATCGCTATGTCAGCTGCAGCTTTCTTTCCTTGTGATAAGATGAATCTGATATTAGTCTCGACACCACGCCTACTCATCCCGTTCTTTCTTTTGAACAGAATATTTCTTCTTTTATTTGAAATCTAATCGACAATAAAATACTTTCAAAAAGGTATTAAGACTGAAAATAATAAATGATCCAAAGATATTATTAATGCCTTTAGTCGATTTAAACGTTTATAAAGCTATAGTAGAATTTTTTCAAAATTAAATATATTGCGCATCTTCATCCATGTACACTGATCTCACAAGAAATTTAGCACTTTCGGAATTTATAGCCAATTTTGAATATATCCTGCATTCTGTTTTGCACCGCCTCTCAGCATTACTTTTCATTATCGACATAATCATCTGAAAACAATTTGAAGTTTTTTCTCGGATTTCAAAACATTTCACTGACCATTCGAATTTTAAAAGTAAAGCCATAAAAACTGAACAATTTTAAATTTTATGTAAGTATTAACAATCAAACAACAATAAAAGGATTCAAATATTTTAAAGTGAAACGAATCTAAATATGAAGGATTTGAACTTATAAATAAAAACATTAAGAACTGAATAATTTGAAATCAATTTGGAACCGTCAAAATTGACCAATTTTCATTTTAGAAACTTACAAAATTTTAAACTCGAAGCAAGCATTCAAAATTAAATATTCTTGAATGTACACGACTAAGAATTGTACCTTTAAATTCTACACAGAATCGCATATCATAAAATGTAATTAATCTTGTATCATTTATACGAAAGGGACCGTGCACATAATACGTCACACGTTTTTCCTTTGTTTAAATGAAGACGAGAATAAAATTGCCTTAAAACCAAAAGAGATACAACGATACAAACAAAAGAAAAACGTGTGACGTATTATGTGCACGACCCCAAAGTGAAAGTTTAAAAAGATATATCTTTAAAACTTAAAAGTTCAAGTTTTAACAACTGAACAGCCTGAAAATTGAAGAACTTAAATTAAACACGGGGTTGCATTCAAAATACATTTGAAAGACTATTTGAACTCAAGTATATTTAAGATTGCATAATTTCAAATTTTGAAAAATTATAAGTCTGCATAATTGTATAATTTAGCAGTTGAAGGATTGTAGTATAGAACTGGATAACCAACAAAATCAGAATTTTTCAAGAGAGCGAAAAAACATTATGTGAAATCGAAATTGGAACAGGCTCGGCTGCGGATTGCGATAAAAAATGTAAAATCGTCAGTTTCAATAGAAATTAAAACTTACTTCCCAAATATGCATTGAGTATCTGAATGCGGGTGAAAAATATTCGATCTAAAAAAGTTAGCCAATTCAAAATAAATTGTCCAAGAATTTTTAGGTTACAATTTCACAGGTTTTAAACATCGGCTTTCGGCAGAAATTAAAAATCGAGTTCTCAATTTATACAAAAATAAAAACTTGCTCCCGAGATATGGGGACGCTGAATATGAATAATAAAGGTTTGATAACAAAAAATTGTTCTGTTCTGAGAAAATCAAAATACGATTTTTCGCTGAAAGGCCTATAACAATTTCAATAAGCAATCATAATTTGATAATATAAATAATTCCGTTAAATTAAACAATTTTTCAAATAAGCATTCGACACAAAACATTGTTTTGTAATCTTCCGATTTAAACAATTACAAATTTGAAGACTTAAGAAATAAATTTTTTAAATTGCAATCTTAAGAATTGAACCATTTAAAATGTGCGATCTTCAAAATTAAATTATTTTAGAACCAGACACACAAAACTACATGCCTTTAAGTTGAAAAATGTTCCAAATTAAAAAATCTAAGCTTCCAGAATTGAACAATTAAAAAATTTAAATGAGTAAAATTAAACAGTATCAAAATGAACGCTCACAATATTTCACAATACACGATTAAAGGCTTTCAAAACTTTCAAAATTTCAATTTGAAGCCATGGAAACGTTTAAAATTTCATAACTTTAAAATTAAATATCATTATTAAAATTTTAAAGTTCAAATTCAAAGTTTTAAAACTAAAGATTCTGAAAAAGGAAGTAAAATTAAAATCAAACTAAAGAACTCAAAATTAACAAATAATAGATTCGAAAATCAAACATTTAATATTACACAATTACAATTTTTTAAATTGAAGTGTTGCAAAGGTATCAAATCGCTTATACAGATTAACGAAACTATTGGTTTGATTAATTCGAGAGTGAAAAAAGCTTAACAGCTGATAAATACGCTCGATCTAGAATAAACAAGTGAAACAAAAGCATTCAAACTTGAACAATTTTAAATCGAGGCCCTAAACATAAAAATATTTTACAATTAGCTGCTAAAAAATAAATTATTTCAAGTTCAAAAATTGAAGGCTTTCAAAACTTTCAAAATTTCAAAGGATTCATAATTAACAATTTAATATCCACTAATACGTTCGAAATTCAAAAATTAAATTTTGCACAAATTCAAATTACAAAAAATTCGAAGAATACAAAGTTGCAATTTTATTAGTCTTTTCCAAATGTCAATAAACTTGATCAAATAATTTGGTATCAGTAATAGTTTGGGAGTATGAACAAAGTTTAAGAGCTGATAAATTATGCAGTCCCAGTCCAGTACGTCGGCCCCCATCCGAGTTCAAACGAATCAAGCGCTGCTTAACTTCGGAGATCAGAACAAGAAGCCTTTCACAATTAAATGTGCGGAAGCGAACAATAAAATTAAAATGCCAATTGAACTTCATTCATGAAAAATTAAAAATTTAGACTTTAATAATAAAATATTCAAATATAAGCCTTCTAATTTTAAAACTAAAAATAAATGATTTTAAATTCGAAAATAATCCAAATTGAAAATCCAAACTCGAAGCTTTCCAAAATCGAATACTTGTAAATGTTGAAGTGCTAAAAATTTGAAATTCTCAAATCGAACTCGTTAAAAATTCCATAGTATGTCGCTTGATATCAAAAGTGAACTTTAAAGTGATTGAATATATGTTTTAACTAAGAATTAAACAAAATCCCAGTCAAGAAATAATAAATTCATTGCTATTTCTCGATTTTTCTGGTTTCCCTCCCAGCTCCCGCCCTAAAATTTAAAATAAACTAAATAATTGCAAACGAAAACATATCAAATGAAAAATAGATACTTTGTACGATGATCTCGAAAGTTGGCTCTTAAATTAGAAATCGTTTTACTGCATCTGCACCACGATAAAGATACGAAGATGGTAATCTTTGGACAGTAGCAGACCAGATGCCCTTGACCACGAGTATGGCTTTACCTTGAGTCACCCCATATAACACCATCAAGAAGCATATGGGGGACGTGTTCACGCTAATAATTAGGCAGGTAAGTAAACACTGCCCCTCAGGTTTCTGCTCACCCACCGACAAACTCTCGTCACACTTTAAACTTTAAGTAACTCTGTAAAGAATTTATTCTCCAAAAGACAGGAGCAAAAAGTGACGTAATAATGCCTTTCATACTAATAAATTTAAAAATTTAATTTGCAAATAATATACTCGCTTCTTTCATATCAAGTAAGGCTTTCAAAAAATTATTTTAAAGACCCAACTTGTCCAATGTACTCCTCATAGTCTATACTTTAAACTGACAAATAATATTTACGAGCAATTACTATCAGAAAAGTCTGCAAATTTATTCTTGTACTAATTTATGCCTCTTTTAACTAAAACTCCTTCACAAATTAAAGTCAGTTCTCAGATTTACAGTATATTAATTTACATAAATGCATCTCATTTAAATAAATCGAAAAATTTTAAAACATGTAAAAAAAGTATTTTGAAAAATGTTTCCACGCAATGTGTTAATGTTATTTAATAGCTTATTCATTTCTGGAATTCAACTAATAACATATATGTGGATTAACCTACTATAAGTAATTTTAGTTGACTAATTGCGGTGCAATCTGCGAAAGTTATTATTTCTTCAAAGAAAAAGGTTAATTTTAGATTAAAAAGAATTGAGGAAGTAATAATAGATAAAGTCCACAAGAAGTGGGAAAATTTTGATGCTTAGTGAAGTAAAATGAGCCGTGCGACATAAAAATGTCGTCAAGTAATTTACAATCTGATTGCGTATAGGAAACCTTGAATCATGATCACAAAAATGCGGATACTTTATCATTACTTTCTCGTGCAGTGATAATTCAGATGCAGATCTGTAATTCTATACCAGTCTGGGAGAACTAATAAACACCTGCAAAAGTTTTCCTAGCTCAAGTCTAATCTATAAAACGATAAAAAACTGGACAAAAAGAAATTTTAATAGGTATATCTTTGTTGCAGTTTTTAATTTTTTATTAATAAATGGAATTCTTGGAAATTCTTTCGATAGCGTACCCTCACTTTTATTCTATTGAAGGTCACAAGAAAAGCAGTATCTAATAATTAATTAATATTATTTTCAATTCCTGCAAATGTACTTACTAAACATAGAAAATAAATGAGAAAAAATGTGAAAAAGTTAATACTTCAGTTAATCTAGAAAATCACTCAACATTTACAATAAACGAGGTCTTCAGTTTAATTATGAAAACAAACCTACATACGCTCTGTTGCAGGTCGTAATTAAAACTCATGTAATATTCGTATAAAAGTTAATAAGATCTTTACTCACTTCCTAAATTGCACTATTTGAATGGGTATTAAATTCGGACAATTCTTATTCATTTACCTAAGACAATAGATATTGAGTTATTAATATTATTTGTACAATCTATGATAATTAATTATTGAATAAGGCTTTTAGAATGATTAATGCTCGATAAAAATAATTTTTTAATACATCAATTTCGTGTTAAGACTTTCACTCGACGTTTATAAAACTGTCATTTCCGCCATGCATTTCACACGTGTAGTATTACGAAGTAATGAGAAAGAAAAGCGAGATTTAATTACATGTAATCTCTTCAGAAACTAGGGATCATATTACGGGTGGTTTACTAAAAGGAGGAAGAACATCGTTTGAAAGAAGCTCTGCTTGAAAGATTAAGCTTTTCGAGATGAGGGTTAATAAATGTTACATTTCGTTAAGTATTTAAGTATATCATATTCGAGATTACAGTTTGGAAAGTTATATTATATTTAGAATGCAGAACATGTTTAATTTCGAATTCTGGAAAAAGTTGAAAAAGAAATAGGATTTATTTCCTGTTTACTTGATTTCAAATAATGCTGAATTCAAATGTTTTTAAGTTTAAGATTACATATTTGTTTTTAAAATATTATTAATCAAATTACCGCAATTTTGAATTTAATACTAATGTTTAATACAAATATTGCATTTGATAAAAAAAGTTAATTACAATTACAATTTTCGAATTACAAGCTTACACTGTCCACCTGTAGAAAACAAAATTTTCAAAAGGTTGATTTTATTATTTCTCATCACTTTTAATTAATGAAAAATTATAAATCGTAAATTAGAAAAGAAAAGAATCTCAAGTTTCAGAATTTTCGGAAAACAAAAAATTCTTGTCAAAAATGAAGACAGATTTTCAATTCGCTTATTGCAATTTGGTTTGTGATGATAATAAATACAATTCACTTACATTTAAAGAAAATTACTTAGGTATTAACTTGAAGAAATCAATGATTTTGAAAGCTAGTTCAATCTACAAGATGATATGATTCAAAGTTCAATATCTTAAATAAAAAGAACACATTATTCTTTGGAATTTAATTCCCGCAACTTTAAATTATGCATTTCATGCATTAATTTTACATTATCATCACATTTTTCAATATGGAATCTTTAAAATTTTAAAGGCGATATATTCTTCAAACAAATGTAAAAACAGCCCGCAAACAATTACTTCATAATTTATTTCAAAATATTTTATCAATATAGAAAGGCCATTTTTAAAACTTTCAGTCTTACACTCATAAAATATGTAAAATCGATAAATAACTGAAAATTAAGAAATAATACATGACAAATTATTAGTCTGGAATAAGAATATTTATTCTCCATTTTAAGTAGGTATTCAAAACTGAACTTCAAAATTGAAACTTTTCAAAATTGAAAAAAATGAGAATTTGAAGCGATTAAAACTGTATAATTTCGGAGTAAGCATCGCCCCATCAAATAACAAGAACATATTTCAGGGCTGCTACAAAATTCCAATTTGTAAATTTCCTGACTTTCCCTGGCCAATTTTTAATTTTTCTTTTAGGCATAAAAACAACCTTACACCTAGGAGATCATCCATGTTAATGCAAAAACAATTCGTTTCTAAATTTAATTTGAACACTTTTAGTGACAGCAGGCATACCAAACAGTTGACTCTCCAACTCAAAAGGATAAATTTTGATCCAAAACTAGAAGAATTACATTTTCTCATTTGAAACAATTATTTAAAAAAAAAAAAAGGAATTTTCAACAAAATAGAAAAAATTTGCAATCGAAGTGATAAATCTTCGATAAAAAACTGAATTCTCAACAAAAAGTGTGATAGTTGATATTTCCATAAAAAAATATTGTAATTTTCAATAAAAAATACTTGAATTAAACAAAAAAAATACAAATTGTACACAAATTAGTTGAGTCCTCAACTAAAACAGACAAAATGTCCACCAAGAAAGATTTTTCAATCGATAAGGGGAAACAATCTCATCCAAAATGTTCAGCTTTCAAGCCAAAACGACGAATTTCCTGTAAAACAGTTGAATTTTCAAGAAAATAAAGGAAATTTTCAATTAAAAATCTAAATTTCCAAGCAAAAATTAAATAGTCACATTTTCAGTTTAAAGAATTAATTTACAACAAAATAGCTCAATTTTCAACCGAAGAAAGTAATTTTTAACTAAAATGATGATGAATATTCATGTAATAAAATTAATTTCTAACCAAATAGTTGAATTTTCAACAAGAAAGATCAATTTTCTACCAAAAAAGACAGATTTTCAACAAAATACATTAATTTATCAACCAGAAAACGAAAACAAATATTCAACTAAAGCTAATTAATTTTAGGGAGTTTCTGCACGTACCAAAAAAATCCGATCATTCCTACCGAAAATTCAGTACAAATAGCTCATTTTTCAGCCCCCCCCCCCCTATTTGTACCGGAAAAATCCGGCTTATCTGTTCCGAAATTTCGGTAAACCTTAATTTTAATCAAAAATAGAACAGTTACAATTTCAGTAAAAGAAATTAATTTTTAAGCAAATAAAATCAACTTTCAACGAAATAGTTAACTTTTCAACCAAAAATGGAACAGTTCAATTTTAGGTTTTAAAAAAATTCAACAAAATAGTTATATTTGGAACAAAGAAAAAAAAATTTGCAAATAAAATAATGAATCATCGACCAGAATTTCCCCAGAAAATACGAATTTTCAACAAAATCGTTGAATCCTCAACCAAAACAGATTAATTTTCGACCAAACAGTTGTCGGTTTTAACCAAAAAAGATGCAATTTCTACCAAAATAGATGAATTTTCAATCAAAAAGAATTAATTTTCAATAAAATTGTCGAATAACTTTCAATAACATAAATTAACCTCAACTTCAGTTTATCGAAAATTCCTTGATTAGTCAACTTTTCCATGACATTCCCTGACTGGTTTTAAATTCCCTGATTTTCCCTGACACAATTTTATAATTTCGTGTGACATCAAGTGAAATTTGAAGTGATAAATTTACTGTCATTTCCTGGTCTCGAAAGATAAAAGTATAAATTCTATAATTTAGAAAGGTGAGAAACTTTGATATCAGGATATTTAAAGTTTGTAGAATAAAATAAATTACAAATGAGAAATTGTAAAATTTACTTAAAATAGTGACATTCAATATCGAATTATGATTCTTATAATTATTTTTGTTTGTTAAGAATTCGATTATAAAAAGAAGATGCAAAAAAATGTCCATCAACACCTTCTCATACCATTTTTGTACACCATTTAATAAGTTGATAAAAAAATTATGAATTATTTTACTATTAGTCTTTATACTTTTGAGAAGAACTCGATCCGTCAAACATCAAATAACCAATTGCCAATAAGATGAGAATGAAAATATGAATACCAATTGATCAGAAACTTATTCTCTGAGATGTTCGCAGCCCTTAGGCTGCCTTAGGCATCGCGAAAGCTAAAGTCAAGAATCGCAAAAGTCGTCGAATTCGAGGGAGTGACCTTGTTAGAATTGGTGAAATGGGGCTGAAATTGCGGGCGTGAATACCCCAGGGGTCGAAAAGAAGAGGGAGACTGGAGTAACATCTGGCCCCTACTCATTTTGTAACTACAGGATTCGCTGCACCATCAAAATCTTCCTGTCAAACACTCGTTTCCGACCACGCTCCACAGTATATATGTTTAGGGCAATCACCTCCCGAGGACATTGTACGGCATCGAAAAAATCACAACATTTCAATGAGACAAATTCCCTGCCTTCATTACCAATGACGAGCCTGGACAGGCATCCGAAACCGGGCAACCTTCATCCTCCCAGGTTTCCTCGCCCGGGACAAGAGGCATAAACAATGAGCGGAGCGAACAAAAAAGAAGCCGTGCTCTGCCTCGGGAGGAGGTCGAACTTATCCAAAAAAATGTACTCACTTCATGGTTGCTGCACTGGAGAGCGTGTGCTAGGCCCTCATGCAAGCTGTGTTTCTGCTTCTGCACAATATCTCACTGATCCCATGAAAACACGCGAGATTTGGACAGGACTTGCGATAATTTGACATAAATAAAGCGACACTAACACCACCGTGACACCCTACTGCTGCACATCTGGTCGGCCATATTGCCGATTCGTTCGATTCCATAACCTATACAGTCTCTAGATGAAAGACTCGACTTGAGTTCGATGATCGCGAGAATATTTTTTCTCCTGCTGAATGATAAAGAATGATTTGAAATTAAAATATATAGTAACTCCATGTCAAGTAATCTGAAGAATTTGATCCTTGAGCGACTTTTAAGTAAAAAGACAATTCTTAAAAGAAATATTTGGCTGATTTGAAAGATTGATCGCAAATATTCCCGAAATGTTCACCTTATTACTGTCGTTTATGTTCTAATTTAAATTATTAATTACAAATGGCATGTACAAAATCATTAGGTTCCATGTTTGCACATGTGTTATATAACAAAAATACTTATTACTCAAAAATAATAATTTATTCTTTATATTCTTCTAAATAAATCGTCTCGAAAGATATAAATTTAAAAATCCCGGGCCTTGAAGATAGGGTAAAATAGTTTGAATTCCCACTCACACAGGCGTTCGAGGCTATTTCCGAATCTGTTTTATCGGCAGTAATTCCTCGAAACCCCTCCAATCGCACATACACATGACAATCGCTTGTCATGTGTATGTGCTGACACTTCTTTAGCATTTGTATATCGTAGAGCCTTATACGGTTGTAGAAATGGCAAGCGAGAAAAAATCTTTAAAATCGTCGCCGAAAGGTGGAAAGTCTAATGAAGAGATATTTGCGGGATTTCAGACTCTTCGAAATGAGCAAAGAATTATGGCCAGCAAACTTTCCGAGATGGAAATGGAGTTAAATGAACACAAGTAAGTATACTTTACTTGACACGCTTTTCTAACCTCTAAATTTACCAAACTCAAAACGTTTCACAATAATGTAAGATGTTTGGAAGACTTCAATCACAGTGATCAGGGTAAAGATTTTACCTCTTATATTTAATAACAGAAATTTATTTTTGTGCATATCATCGTCATATATTTTATTTTTGAGTCAAGTCATTCGGCGCAGTTCCCATGTGCACGTTTCGTAAACATTACACAAATAGAATGAAATATAATCTTATTTTACAGAGAGAATTGAGAAAATGAACTTGAATTTTTATTTATGGTTTTCAATATTTTTAAACGAAGATGTATATTAGTTAAATATTTGGCTAAAAATTGTATGGACATTAAATATTGAAATATCAGAAGAGAGGCAATTAAGAATCCGAAATTATGTTTTTGAGTAATTGCAATTTGATTATCTTTAGAAACAAAAGCTTTTTTATTATTTATTTATATTTTTCTGGCAATTAATCATTAACTAATACTACCAGTTTGTTATTAAGTTTTTTACTTTTTGTAGGATTGTTATAGACACGTTGAAAAATGTAGACCCAAAGAAAAAGTGTTATAGAATGATTGGCGGCATTCTTTGCGAACGTACAGTTGAAGAAGTGATGCCTGCTTTAGTTACAAATAAAGAACAGGTTCGTCTCAATAATTATTATGTCATCTACTAAATTGATTAATAGGTAAAGAAAATTAACGAAATTACTCAAATTCAATATAATTTTTCAGTTGACGAAAGTGATAGAGACCTTAAACGAGCAGTTGACGAAAAAAGGAGTCGAGATTAACGATTACAAAGAGAAGCACAATATTAGAATCCGAGGGCAAGACGAAATCCCACAGCACGATGAAGATTCGAAGGAAGCGAAAAGAAATGCAATAGTCGTCAACCCTATTGAGGTTTAAAGCATACTCATTTGTGCATCATGTAAGTTGAAATCCACGTGTGATAGTAATTTTCGTTTATCATCGTCTGCCGCATTTATTTATCGAATTTCCTAACCGTGTATTGTAAAATGTATCAACTGTACTTAGAGTTTATTTTGAGAATCTCTAACAGCGATTCGAAAGCACACGATAGAATTAAGGTAGATCATGTACTGTTTAATGTAAGATGGTAAATATCTTTTTCTGAACTAGAACCGACGAAAATACTTCATTTATTTTTGCTTGTTAAGTTTGTTGCTGCGGCCAAACATTATTTTTTAAAAACCTATTTAAAAGCAGCATAATTAGAGAAACTAGCATTATTAATTGTTCACGAAAAATCAATACGGCTTAAATAATATCCTTGAGATTGTAGTAAAGACAATTATCAAAATAAATTTTATAAACAATGTTTAATACTAACATAGGTTTGATCTTTTAGCGTCCTTACCATTGATTGACTGCACAGGATTGCTGCAGAAGTCCAGTTTCAAAATTACGTGACTTCCAGGTTTACTTTTCTATTCTATTTAATTTCAAAAAATTCTGCTGTCTGCAGACTAAATTACCAAGAATGTTGTGTACAATGTATAATTGTTGTCTTTGGAGTAGGTGTGAAAAAAAATCCAGTCATTTTTTTAAAAGTCCATGATTTTACCAGGTCCGGTAGCAATCCTGCTTTATTTTATTATTGCGAAAACAGCATCATTAACTTGGAACTATGGGGTACGAGGCGTTGACAAACTACAGACTGTACACAAGATTTGAGAAATATTTCACAAAAATTTGAAAGTTTTCAGAATATTTCAAAAGAATTCACGAATATTTGCAAAATACTTTAAAGTTTTCATAAAGTCTTATTAAGGAATTCACAGTTTTCAAACATTTCAAAAGAAATCACAAAGATTTGAAAGAATTTTCAAAACAATTCACAAAGGTTTAAAAGAATTTTCAAAACATTGCACAAGATTTCAAAAGAATTTATAAATATGTTAAAAGAATTCACAAAGATTTGAAAGAGTTCACAAATATTTGAAAGTTTTAAAAAGATTTCACGAAGACTTTTGAAGGAATTCACAGATTTCAAAACATCTCGAAAAGATTTCAAACAAATTGAAAAGAATTTTCAAATATTCAAAACATGGCACTAAGATTTCAAAAGAATGCACAAAGATTTGAGAGGTTTCACAACTATCTGAAAGATTTCAAAAGAATTCCAAACCATTTCACAAAGACTTTTTCAGGAATTCTCAGATTTAAAACATTTCAGAAAGATTTCAAAACATTTCACGAAGATTTCAAAAGAATTCATGAAGATTGAAATGAACTTTCAAACGTTTCAGAAAGATTTCAAAAAATTTCACGAAGATTTCAAAAGAATTCATAAAGATTCAAATGAACTTTCAAACATTTCCGAAAGGTTTTAAAACATTTCACGAAGATTTCAAAAGAATTCATAAAGATTGAAATAAACTTTTAAACATTTCAGAAAAGTCTCACGAAGATTTCAAAAGAATTCATAAAGATTCAAATGAACTTTCGAAAATTTCAGAAAGTTTTCAAAAGAATTGCAAGACATTACACAGATTTTTCAAAGACTTTTGAAGAAATTTACAGATTTTAAACAAGTTAGAAAGATTTCAAAACATCTGACAAACATTTCAGAATAATTCACAAGATATCAAAAGTTTTAAAAACATTGCGCAAAGATTTCAAAAGATCTCACAAAGACTTTTTAAGGAATTCACAAATTTCAAACATTTCAGCAAG
>CAKNWT010135859.1:919-15114 GCA_932066315.1 Andricus coriarius
CTAGCTTCAATCATATATGTTTGCTTATAAACGCAATCAAATTATTTGATAATTCGCTCTTTTTCTGTTTCTCTCTCTTTCTCTTTTAACTCTCAATTTTAAGAATCGTAGTAAGTAGTCAAACGGCCAATTGGGGTAAATAATAAACATCAGTTTATAGTGTTACGACGTTTCGCCAGATTGGTTTTCTGGCCTCATCAGGGTAGCTTTTTATGTGTAGACAAATGATGAGCTTAATCAGGTAAATAGTGGTCGCGTAGACACTTTTCTTAGTACGCTCGCCGAAAGGGGCCTGAGCTTGGAGGAGAGGTAAGGAAGGTATTTGACTGTGCGATATTCTCGGGGCTTGCTTTTCAATCTTAGCCGCTTTCTTAGCCAGGTAGGGGAGTAGAATCCCGCCTGGTTATTAGAAGCTAAGTATTTCACTAACAAGTTGTAAATTATAAGTTCTACTACGTCGACCAGTTTACACGGTAGACTATGATCTGCTCTTCAGTTAGGCTAGTATAAGTTATAATTGACAATATTTCACTTTTATATGGGCAATCACCGAAAATAAGCAAATTTATTTTCAAATTGACTTTTTGTCATGTAAGACCGGTGTCTCTCCGTAAATGTCAATCAAAGAAAAATTCTCTCAGAAAAATCTCGCTATTAGCGCATTAAGTGTCTCCCGTAGGAACAGAAAGTTAAGGCCTCAAATGGTACGCGCAAGGAATTTAGAAAGAGGGACCTCTTGTAAACCGGATTGGGAAGTAGTCTTCCGTCCGCTCATAGAGGGTCTTTCCTTTAAGGAGAAAATTTTTTGTTTTTTTTAGGTTTTTACGCCTAAGAACTCAAAGTTTCTCAAATTCTTGGAGAGAACTACAGGACAAGAGAGAATACAATTCTCTGGCATCTCCTGAAGTACTCCCCAAGACCTGTTGCGTTTGCCACGCAACACCCCAGCTGCCGTTTTTGGCTTACGTAACGCTTTTTAAGAAACGCGTTACACTTTAGACTCCCACTACTCGCGAGCGAGCGATAGTGGGGGGGCTGCGTAGTCTGCGCTCTCCTATTGCTCCTACATGATGCATCTCAAACTTCTATTTTTAAAGAGGCAGAGCGTTTTGCCTATGAGAAGGCTTTTAGACGAAGTACGCTGGTTATCACTGTCCCTCTTTAAAATTTGCAGCAGAAGACAGACAAAATGATAGATAATAATACAAAACAATGATTCAAGGTACTTTAGCCTCCATTCTTCCAATCTTCTGCGAAAATTTCAATCCGTCTTTGTGCCTTTATACTTTCCGATGTGTGGTCGTAATGAAACGTGGTCTCTTATCTCCGCTTCGATGTTGATGGGTTTCCGTGATGATCTCGTCTTCTTTTCCACTTTTCAAATTACATTGTATTGCCACATTGCAATTGGTGTCAAGGATTTCGTCTTGCGTTTCGGCGTCCGGCATGGTCGATGTTCAGATCGTTACTGACCTACCATCTGTTTTCCGATTTTCCTAATGCCTCTCAGGTACTAGAATTTCGGCATTTCTCCCACCCCCTCCTTCGATATTTTCTTCATGGTACTTTCTGAGATCATTGGCATGATATTGTCTTCTCTCTCGATCTTGTTCTTCGTTCCACAGGATGCAGACTTTCGTAAAAATTTTCTTTTCAATTCTGTACGGTCCTTCATACAGTGAGAAAAACGTTGCCATTGCGCCTGTCAATGCGTTTGATACGTTGCAGGCTTTGACCAATACTTTATCTCACACTGTATAAGTGAGCCTTTTTTATTCTTGTTCAGACGGGCCAGTTTTTTCTCCCTTTTCTTTATTATATGATCCCTTATTACCACTAATTAATCCTCCCGATTGGTTTGGGGGTGTGGTGGCGTTGGAGGCAAGAGGTCGGTCTACCATATTTTGTATATATTTTGGTTCTCTATTGACTCTCAACCATATTGGCATGGGGGTGCCTCATGGATGTGAGAATCCTTTGAATCCTCCTTTCTTCCATTGCCTGCCGCCATTTTTTACTAGTGAACTGCGTTCCTCTGTCTGAGAGCACGTTGATTGTGATAGGACCGGCTCTTGCAATGCTTGCGTAGAAACTTTATTACGCTGACCTGGAGTGGCACGTTGTCAAAACATTTCGCGTTAATTTCGCTAATCGTGGGCTGTAGAATGATTCTTTCAACATTCTATAAGTTTTTTCCTTCCCAGGATGGCCATTCGACACATGCAATTCTTTTATTAAAATTTCCGCAATTTCCAGGGGTACATAAATGCGATGTTCATTTCTATTGACATGATAGAAGTTGTCTGGCGTCCATTCATATGTCAAAGCGTTGATGATTACTCTGATTTCGCCACGATTTTTCCGATAACTTTCTTCGTCATGCAAACGGCTGAGTACATCAGCCATGACGTTGTGTTGTCCAGGTAGGTGTTCCACTTTTATTTTATAGTCTTGACTTGCCAAGATTCATCGGGTGAGACAAGGATTTACAAATTTACATGTTTTCAAAAAAGTGAGCGCAAGATGATCCGTTCTATTGATGATTTCAGCACCATGTAGGTAGGTGTGAAACTTCCGCAGCGCCCATACAATGGCCAAAAGTTCCTTCTCGGTCGTAAAATATGCGGGTTCTGGACCTTTTAAAGTTCTAATTGTCAATGTGATCATTTCTTTGTCGGATTTATCGTTTAATTGATAAAGGACTGCACTGAGCGCGTAGTTGTTTGCATTCGTTTCTAAATAGTACCCCTTCCTATGATTCGGAAAGTAAAGCATGATTGATGTTCCACACAAATTCTTTATTCTTGCCAAGCTTATTTGTGCTTCGAGGTCCGAATTCCAAGGCACTCCTTGCCTTATTAATTTTAATAGAGGTACAGTTTCGGCTGCTTGTTTATCACTAAATTTTGAGTAAAATTGAAATGAACCCAAAAATTCTCTTAACTGTTTCACATTCTCAGGTACTGGAAAATCATGTATGCAGCCTATTTTCTCTGGATCGGGCTTCACCCCGTCCGTTGTGAAAATCAATCCGGGAAATTTCGTTTCATTCTTGAAAAAATGTGATTTTTCAAGATTCAGAGTGAGATTATTCCCTCCCAGTCTAATCAAATTCTCATCTAGATGTTACAAATGCTGTTGGTGATTCTCCGAGGTGATAAGTGTATCGTCGACAAAAGTGATAATGTGCTCTCCCATTCCTACTAGCGCGTGATCTAAAGCGCGCGAGTGCAGTCGTACTTGTTTACAGTCCAAAAGGTACGAATTTGAATTCGTAGCTGCGTCCTCGATACTGGAAGGCGATATATTGGCGTGAGTTCGGGTGTGGAGCTAGAGGCACCTGCCAAAAGCTGCTAGTTATATCTAAATTTGACATAATATTCATGCCCTTACATTTTTGAAACAACACTTCCACAGGTTCCGGGCATTCCCAATGTTCTACGAGTATCTCGTTGAGCTTTCGAGCATTCAGGCATTAACGAATTGTGCCATCTTTTATTACAACTGGCACTATATGATTTATGTATGAACTACTGGATCACTAAATTATTTCCATATTCAGTATACGCTCTATCTTCTCGTCTACTTTTTCAGGATGAACTATGGGAGTGGGGTAACTGCGTCCAATGAAAGGCAGCCCTTCTCTCACTTTTAATTCGTGTTGATAGTTTATCAATGGACCAGGTTCTCGGCGAAATATTCGGCGATGTTCCCACAGTTCTCTTTCAAGTTCGTCTTTGTCCTTTTTTCCTAAATCCGGGTTTTCATTAACTGTTTTTCGAATTTCCGACCATTCGATATGCAAGGGAAGTTGTTTTTTATGCATGGGTTCTAATTCCTTGTGTATATTTTTCGTTTCTTCTACTATTTCTGTTGAAAACTCTACATTACTCAAGGCGTGCAGCCCCTCTGAACTTCGGTTCCTTTTGTCTTGCACAATCCTTACGGCCGGCTCTCCATCTAGTTATGGAAAATTCAATGTTTTTGTGTCCAAATCAATTTTAGTTTTGTGCACATCGAGTACATTGATCCCAATGATGCACGTACGTGATAGTTTCGTTACTATTAAAACAGAAAATTGTACGAGAGCGTTTGGTAGCTGTACATTGGCATAAATTTGGCGATTGAGCAGTCCTGCTTTGCACCCAACCCCCCTCCCCCATTGGCCTTGTTACAGCCACGCCTGTCTTTTCAATATTACCGATTTAATTTCCTCCTTTAATTCTTCCCTGGTGTTCGTGAGCATATTTGCCGTGTATACAACGGTAGTTGCTACGTTAATATTTTTTTCCTTCATTTATTGACGCCTTCTATAATTGGATCGATCTCTATGTTTTGTACTTTATAAGATGGCGGGGTTTGCTATTTTTGGCACCATGAATTATTTTCACACGGGATGCGCTGCCCCCCTGGACTCGTGCCGTTCCTCGCCCCTGACATTCCGCTCGGACGTTGAGTGTTTCCCGTTGCAGGCTGTGTGGTACAGTTGCTATGGTTACCTTGGTTGTTAGCAACTGTTCTTAGGTAGTTGCCAGCAGTGTTCGGTGCTTGCGACGTCTATCCTTAGTTGTAATTTTCTCAAGGATTGGGCGTTTTGTTTCTCCATTCACGATTATAGCTTCGACCGATTATAGCTTATTTTATTTCATCGCTATAGGATGTGGCGAGTTTTCTAATTATTTCCCCCTGTTCAGGCGTTGGTGTTAGTTCTCTGACACTTGCGAACATTTTTGTCGCGTATTCTGATCTTGATCGATCTCAACTCGGCTTGTAGAAATCAAATTTCAATTTTTTTTTGACCTCGTGTTGTGTTTGTTCTTCCCAATATCTCTGCTGAAATTTGGTGAGATATGACTGGAGGTATGTGACGTCATTTTTGATGACTAACCACCAATCACTGGGCGGTCATGAAAGGGTTCTTACAATGAGGTATTCCGTGTCACAGGCTCGTGGGCGTACTACCTACCAATATTGCTTCAGTTGACGCAAATATCTCATTGGACTTCCTTTTCCGTTAAATTCTGGAAGGACGTACTTGATATTTGTTTTTGTGCATACGGTTCTCCCTTTCTTCGAGACTATGAGTGACGTTTGCCGTTACCTCCAATGAACGGCTAATGCTGTTTTCTAAGGCATCTAATTTGGTTCGTTCAAACAAGTTATATATATATATATATATATATATATATATATATATATATATATATGCACGGCATCTTCCACAGAAATGTGGAGGCTCTGTCGATGTCGTATGAGCTAACGTTTGCGTTCCTTAAATCACCTGGATTGAAGTCGGGCACGGAGGGTTTCATTTTGGCATGCCAAGACGGTGTCATTTCCACTCTAGCATACCGTCGCCACATTTTGAGCCAAGACATTCCCGATGACAGCTACAGAGCGTGTCATGCACACCCCGAGCATTTAGGACACATACTATCTGGTTGTTCAACTCATGCGGGAACGACCTACATCCAAAGGCCTAATGCGGCACTAAGAGTGCTTCGTTACCATCTCTGTCACTCTTACGGCATCAGCCCAAATACCGCTCCGCTAAACGCTCCTAGGGAAATAAAGTTAATTGTCGAGAATGAGAAGTGTCGGATATACTGGAACTTCATATTCTCGGCAATTGTTTCTGTTGCGCACTCGAGGCCTGACATAGTTCTTCTTGACTTCGAGAAACGAACCATGTTCGTTATCGAATTTTCGGCACCAGCTGACAAAAACATCATAGCCTAGGAGAATGAAAAGAAAGAGAGGTATAAAGAACTTATAAGGGAGTTGCGACGGCTATACCCGGAATATTCCGTTAAGCTAATCGTCTTGATCATCGGCGCTCTTGGAGGTGCCAAGGTTTTACTGGTTAATAGCCTGAAAAGCATCCCTGCGTGTCAAGAAAATGCTAAGACACTTGCGGCGAAAATGCAGAAGGCGGTCGTCCTAGGGTCGCTCCGTGTCCTCAGGGTGCACGAGACTTTTGCCGGATCATCATATAATTTAAAAAAAGGTTAAACAACTACCACAGAGTCCCACTGGGAGCAACTGCTATCTAAAAATGACACTTGTTTGAACAAACTAAATTAGATGCCTTAGAAAACAGCATTAGCTGTTCATTGGAGGCGACGGCAATCGTCACTCATAGTCATAGTAATGTTGAACTGATAAAATTGTGAGTCCAGTCTAAGGATTCACCTGCGAGTCCTCTGCAGGCCACTAATTCGATCTTCATTCCTGTTATTATTACGTTTTTTTACCTAGAAACTTACACCCTAAAACTTTATTACTTGAGATCTGAGGTTTTATTGTTCTGCCACTCGCGTTAGAGTCAGTTTGTTTTTCGAATCATCAACAAAATTCGTCATACAAACTTAACCAAAGTGTGCTAAAAGTCTGCAAATATTGCAATTTTTGTAGAATTCTCCTCCAATTCGTCCATAAAATTATTTCCAAAACACTATAATAAATGTCCAATCGGATAATCCTAAAAAGTTACACTAACGTGAAGGTGAAAAAGCAACTGAAAAAGTGAAAACTTCAGACCCCTGTATATTGACAACCTGTTGATAAATGTACCTATGGTTTTGTGAATTGATATAGGCCCACTAAGACTATAATTCAGCCAAATTTCAACCCAATTAAAAAAAAAACAATAATTTTAGGTCGGAACACTTGACGTATTCTGCCCCATATCATTTTTAGCAGAATTTCGCGAAACTCATGAATCCATAAAGGCTCATAAAAGTATTTTTGGTGACATTTTTGAAAATCGTAGAAATCAGTATTTTTGGGTGATCTGAAAGTTCTAAAATCAAAAATTCTAAACGAAAACCCTAATGCTTAATGCCGGGAGTTGTCCTTCAGATGTTTACCCAATGTCTAACGTTAGCTTTAGTAAATTTTCCAAGTACCCCATCCTTTGAATTTAAGGATTAAACTTACACAGGTAAAGAAATGTAGGTATGATACTAAGAGTGAGAGAGTGGGAAACTTCTGATTCTTGTGTTATGTCGCCTTGTAAATAACTGGATTTGAGTTTATTTTATGATTAGAAATGGAAATTACCAATTTCCATTTCTCACTTTATTGAATACTAAAATTCGACAAGAAATTCCCGACTGCTCAATAAGTTAGTACGACGGCCGGTTCGCCGGTTAGAACTATTCTGGTTCTCGTCGGCTTTCACTGTAACCTTTGTACCGTGTATTAAGCTGCGGACGCATATCAATGACAATATAAGATACAAGTAAGAGAGCAACCTGAAAGCATTCGTTACACGAAAGATATGTTATATGTATACTTATGAAAAAAGCTCAATGTTCCACATCTCCCCCGTAAGATTGAACTTTATGGGTTTGTTTTAAGTTCAAAAAGTTCTCCTGACCTTTCGTCTAGGTACATCCGTTGAAGATTCTAGGCTAATACATATCTGCGGAAATACCTCGGTAACATTTCTGGCATGTCCATTATTTCCAAAGCTGAAACGTGTACAAGAGCAGTTTCCAATTAACGTTTTGGAAGTATTGATTTGTACTCTCACAATCTCTAACTTATAAGCTATCAAAAACCTAGGTATTCCCAATGCTGTATATTTTGCCATATGCTTAGCTATTTTGAGCTATTAGCTCTACTCTCACATTTAAATCTTCGCTAGTAGTTCCTATACTTTTCTCAGGACTTATTTTTGTATCCGTGATTAGTTCAAACTGAATCTCTTCTTAAATTTATTTATTTATTCTCTAATGTATTTAAAATATATTTAAAATATAATTCTATGTTCGCTCTCAGGATTTCATTCAATTCTATATAGCTATCTATGCTGTGCTCGGTCTCAATATTACTGAAGTCGTAGTCGCAGTATATTCACTATCCAAATGTAATATATAAGAAAACTTTATATGTAAATTACGGACATGATTATTATCGCATAATACCCTATCACAACCGACGGCATTAGTTGCGCGGTGACTCTTTACTCGGGAAGAGCCGCGGTGTTGAGCCATTTTAGAGCGCGGTAGCACACAGACGGGTAACCAACTACGCCTTAAGATCAGGTGGTGTATTCGCCGAATTTTAACTAATGTCGAGCGGGATGTTTGCCGCCGAGGATGATTGCGCACATTCGATGGTATGACACATCGAATGTCTACCTTTTAACTCGAAAGTCGGAAAACCGGCTGAATTCGGGAGATGGTTTTCTGCATTTTTCCTCTCCCCTGGCTAAACTTCCAGGCAAATGCGAGTCCTTCAAATAAAGTCGCATGTAGCCGCTGGTTATCACTGGATGTCATTAAATTTGTACAGTGATTTTAAGCCCACCTTAGTAAGGAAAGTTTTTCACAGGCCCATACCCAGTGAAGTGGAACTTGGATTGGAGCAGGCCGGATTTATGCTGTTCCAAGAATTGTTGCCGCCGTGGTTTCGGATGCGAGAGGAGCCCGCGGCGTCGAGAGATGGTAGCTCACCCATGTGTGAAACACCAGCAGCGTAGCGACAAAGGGGCAGTGCGCGGTAATATTATGTATTCGAATTGGAAATGGTTCACACGCCACTGACTGTTTACGTTTAAACAGTCTGGATTGAGTGTCAAGGCCAAGGCAAGCAACTCCCGAAACCGTTCTCAATTCAAAGTTCCAGTGTATAGTACAATAGGTTATACCGCAGTGCTACGGGACTTAGATGAACCAGCCTAACTTCAATAAAAATCCTATCATTAGAAAGAGGTTGCGATCATGTTAACAGGAGCTTCTCAAGTTGGCGCAAGAGATATTCATGTATATTTTAAGGTTATGTTTTCTGGCAGTTCTGATCTCTCTCTCAGAGAGAGAGAGGGGGGGGGGCGATAGAGAGTAAGGGTTGGAGGTGGTGAGATAGGTGCTATAGGGGGGAGAGGGAGAATGACGATAGCATTTGTAGCTGACATGAGTAACAGAATACCCGCGAACTTAGAATGTCGCGCTTTATGGATCTACATTAATCTGAACATATGATATCATCAATGGGGGCTAACAGGCACTTAGGGGCACTGTGTCTATTTTGGACATTTTTTCGAAATGAAGATTATATTCGGTGTATAAAAAAATATTTGATTTGACCATCGTTTTGTACTGAAAAATCAAGATTATATTCCGTGCATTAAGAAATAATACCTTGGACCTTTATTTTCGAAATTCAAAGATTTTTTTCAAAACATGCTTATGATCAATAGAAAGAGCATGAAACCCCCTACTTCGTAATGGGAGAAAGATGTTTGTGTCATATTCTAAAAAATAATAATTTGAGAGAAAATTATATTCTTACTTCCCCAAATCCCCTGATTTAAAATGTAAATCAAAAAGGGGCGGCAGAAAATATTTTAATAAACGATTTAAAAAAGTAAGGTCCTCTACAAAGGCAATGCTTCCGCATTTAACTGGGGTGCCCCACAAATAAATAAATATTTTTTTATGATGTACTTTTACCATATAAAGTTACATGATATGCAAAACTAAAAATTAAAAAAGAAAAGAAAACTTCGAGTGTTACTTAAATACTGTCTATAAAAATGATTGAATATAATAAAGAGAACAATAAAAATATCAGCGGAAAAAAATATTGTCTTCTATAATGTAGATCTTAAAGATCGTGCTTCTAGCAAAACATTAGGAAAATTCCTTTTTCCTTACAATATAGTGAAGTACTGTTCATTAAATGGAAAGAACAAAAAACAAATCTTTTTTCTCAATTCTCTATGTAGCTGAAACTTATACTTTAAAAAATAACAATTTTTTAAAATGGTTTCAGCGTGTTCTAAAATACTTTTTTTAGAGAATAAAATATGGAGGTAATTTTTTTCTCTTTAAATAAAAATTTAAGGGTGACAATGCTATTATTGGATCCTGTGTAAGAATCCAAGTTTAACTAACGAACAATAATTGATCTTCAAGAACTAATCGATAATTATTATCGTTTAATTATTTCATTAAAAAGTAATAAAAACTCATTTGCCTTGAAAATTAACTTTTAGAAGAAAAGGAAATTTTCGTATGACATGTTACGGAACATGTACTACATTAATTATGCTTAATACTTTCCTTTGTTTTATAAAATTTAAATGTAGAAAATACATTCATTGTAGTAAAACTAACGTTTTTCTTCCTCATTTCGCATAGTACTTTTATCGAGCACAAATAACATGATTTAAGATTTTAAGCGTGATTGCCGAAAAATTGACCATTTTGGACAATGAGATTTTCGAAATAAAAAAAACTTTTCAGACCGGTCAAAATAAATTTGTTTATTCAAGTCTAACCTACCTAATTAGAAAGTATTGTTAGGGACATTCGCTAATTAATACTAGGGACTTTTTTACATTAATCACTAAACAGTTGGGAGTCACTGACTAAGGGAGTCTGTGCGTACTAGCGAGGCGAACCGCAAACATCCTTGTAACTCGTTATGCAATAAAACTGTTATTTATCTAATCTGGATCGTTAAGCGTCATTGCCATCCCTTCTAAGTTGTTTCTAACACCTCAGAAGTGGGATGTGAACGGATCGCTCGCGATATTTACATAAAAACGTTCAAAATGTAAGATGACGCAGTTTGGTAGAAAGGACGCCAACATCCGATCGGCCGCGTGGTTTGATTAAATCGATTTTTCTTTGCGAACTGTGCCGTTCTGTAAGGGATTTACGCGTGTGAGCCTACTCAGATCAAATGTGAGTTGTTCGAAAAACCTGGAAAGCAAAAGTGCGATAATTGGAGAACTAAGTGCGAAAAGGAGTGAAATACGGGTTCTTCCTCCCTCCTTTTCTCTCGCCTTCTGCAGCCATTGAAATGAGAAAAGGATCAATAGTGCGTCTACAAATCTGCGGATTTAAATAACGAGCGAAAAATTCAACTTGTGTGAAAACAAAGAGCGCTGAATGCGCATGTGTGTTTAATTTGAGCGAAGTTCGCAAAATTATTCTTGTGCGAGAACAAAGAGCGCTGAAGGCGCATGCGCGTCTCATGATTTTGTGCGAGAACAAATATCGCTGAATGCTCGTGCGCGTCCTTGAAAAAGTGCGTATTAATTTGTCAGAGATCGGAACGGTTCGGAACGAAGATCTAATCTAATCGCGTGTAAGTGCGGAAATAAACATCGTAAACCGGGAATTCGATAAAATGTCGCAGCGAAATATTTTGGACACACCCGTGGACGAATTTGAAAGTTTCGTTAGAGAGTTGCCGCGGAACGAAAACCCAATGCCAAATCCATTTCAATTGGATTCAACAAGCCAACTCAGTGGCCCGACGTCGATAAGAAGTACTACGTCTACGACATCCAATTTTTCTACGTGTGACAGCGCTTCAGTTAATGGATCCGTTTTTCAAAATTCTGTCTCTGGTGTCGGCAATCAGAGTAATCAAACTCCTCAAAATGCGCACCTATCTCAAATAGACCTCTTCATGAGAAGGCAAGCAGAACTTTTAGGTTTGTCAACTAGGAGAGCACCGGAAGAGAATTATAGGCAAGCGGAAAATCGGGAATTCCCTGTTTCTCAATCAGAACCTGGAGACGTAGGAATTCAGTTACACGATCCAAGATTTCAACAACTACTAGGGTTTTCACAAGCACCGACATTTCAACCACCAAGAGATCATTTCGGAGGATCGGATCTTCAATCAGACGATTTAAGGAATAAGACACCAACGAACTTAAGAAATTGCGGAGAGACTTCGAATTGGGAGCAATTAATGGCTCTGATAATCATGGAGAACCGGCGACGAGATGAAATGTTCACCAACATTTTAGGCAGACTCTCTACTCAAACAACAAGCTCCTCGAACAGAGATACCACGATACCGGAGCTGTTCCACATCATGCCTGACTTAAGCAAGGCAATCACCGATTTTAATGGTAAATCGGGAGTTGGTGCTGCAAGGGATTGGATCGAAAATCTGAAGAGGATGACAGTTCTGCATCGATGGCCAGATGGAGTCACCTTGGAGCCCGCACGCAGTCATCTGAAAGGGGGAGCACTACAGTGGTACAAGGCAAGATCTCAAGACCTGAAAACTTGGGAAAATTTTGAGAAAGCCTTCAGAAAAACATTTACAGGTTCAGAAACTTTGACGGATAAATGGAGAAGGATGAACGACAGATCTCAACGCAAAGGAGAACCTCTAATCTCCTATTTCCTAGAAAAAAGTGGTTTGTGCCAGGAACTACAACTTTCTGTAGAAGAGACGAAGGAACAAGTTCTTATCGGGTTATGGTCGAAAGATCTCGCATCGATCCTTACGGCCAAAACACACACGGATTTAGACGATTTACTACACGACTTACAACGTCAAGAAAGACTAATGGTACAACGAGGAGAACGAATCCGTAATGCGACCAATTTCACGAAGTCCAGCGAAAATTTGACAAACGGAAACGAAAAGACCAAAGATTCGAAGGATAAACAGCAAGCAAATGCCAAACAAAACGATCCGAAGAAATTCAATGCCGATAAACGTCCACCGATAAAGAATGATTTAGGAGAACCTAAATGTTACAATTGCAACCTTTATGGTCATATCGCGAAGGACTGTCCAGAACCAGCAAAGGAAATGGAGTGCACAGCCTGTAAAAAAAAGGCCACACGCGGAGGCTCTGTCCGTCCAAACCGGTGCAAAAACGAGGAGAAATGCTCCAAATTTCAGTCAACAATAATTCGATTCAAAAATTTTTAAAGGAAATCACGATCAATGACATTAACTTCAAAGCTTTAATTGACACAGGAAGTTCTGACTTCACAATAAAAGCATCAGCTGTTTCAAAACTCGATTTAAAAACAGAAAATGTGACTACGGAGCTTAAAGCATTTGGGCCAGCAAACTTTAAAGTAGTGTCGACGGCGATTCTGAATGCGGATGTGTCTGTGGACGGTGTTCTAGTGAAAAGCATTCCCATCTGTGTTGTTCCGGGTGACTCTCAAATCATGGATGTCCTCATTGGCCGGACCTTCACAGAACATCCATTAGTGGAATATCGGAAAAAGGCAATTCTTTGAACTTTTACGAAGATTCAGAAGCCGCCTTACTCAATATCAACACGTGCAAGCCTATAGAGATGTCAGCTGTCACCACTGAAGAGGTTAGGTTACCGCCACATGCAGTAAATTTTGTGACTGCTCTGAATTCTACGGGAAAACGTTCTCTACCCGTTCTCAATTTGAGCAAAGAAGAGAAGATTTTACCAAAGGAGTCAACAATTTTATGTGAAGAACTACGAGAATCACCGACCGTGCAGACGTCATCGAATAAACAACTCATCAAGATGGAAGAAATCGGCTTCGGAGAAGATAGACCCCAAGAAGAAATAGAGGACTTGGTTTGTTTTTCAAATGAGAACCGCGATTGTTTTTCTAAAGACCTAAAGGAATTAGGATGTACGAATCTTTTAGAAATGAACATCGTTGAAATACCAGGGAGTAAACCGGTAAGTCTGAAACCTCATCTAGCTAGCGATTCAAGCCGAACTGAAATTAAAAGAATTTTACAAAATTATAGAACTGTAGGTATTGTTGTTGATACAGATTCGCCTTATGCGAGCCCAGCTTTTCTGGTAAGACGCGAAAATAAAGAACCTAGGTTAGTAATAGATTACAGGAAATTGAATAAACAAACAGAGAATATGAATTTTCCGCTACCAAATTTAGATGATCACCTAGCTTCTATAGGTGAATGCGAATTATTTACTACCTTAGATCTCGCGCAAGGTTACCTACAAATACCGTTAACTAAAGAAGCGCGCCAGAAAACAGCATTTATAACACAGGACGAAACCGGGGAGTTCACAAGAATGGTTTTTGGACTCAAAAATGCTCCGTTTTATTTTTGTAAAGTTATTCAAAAAGTTTTAGGTCCGTTACGCGGCATAGTAATGTTCTATCTTGACGATTTTTTAATTGCAGCCAAATCTTGGCTCGAGATGAAAGAAAAACTGAAGTTAGTTTTTAAAGCTTTAAAAGACGCCGGTCTAACGTTAAAGCTCTCAAAATGTAAATTCCTGAAAAATAAAGTACCATATCTACTTACTACTTACTACGATTTAATTTGGTTGAATATACAGTCTCAACTATTTTGTATGCGGAAATAGAGTTTCATTCTAATTGTAATGCGTTTTTAATGACTTATATTCAGGAAAGAAATCGACGTAAACTTTTGTCTCGTATACGAGCCATACC